>PVHP010032479.1:0-20232 GCA_004024765.1 Zapus hudsonius | reverse complement strand
GGAAGGGAAGGAAGCAAGCAAAAAGAAGAAGGGAGGGAGGGAGAAAATCAGGTAGGAAGGAAGGAAAGAAGGAAGCAGAGAGGAAGGGAGGGAGGGAAGAAGGGAAGGAAGGAAGGAAGCAAACAGAGGAGGGGAGGAAGAGAGGCAGGAAGGAAGGAAGGAAAGAGAAGGAAGAGAAGAAGGAAGGAAAATAAATGAAAAAAGACAGTGAACTAGAAAAGGCACTAGGTGGAAAGAAGGTATTTGGTGGAAGGGGAACTAGATAAGGTAGACAAAAGAAAGTAATTGGAAGGTGCTTGTTGCAGTTAGCTTCTCATTGTCGGGACAAATACCCAACCAGAAGCAGCTTATGGGAGGAAAGAGTTATCTTGGGCTTACAGAACCCAGGGGAAGCACTATCACTGGTGGAAGAAGCTGGCTCACTTCCATAGATCCAAGCAGAAAGACACAACAGCCAGCAAAATATGAACAACCCAAAGCTCCAAACGGTTCTGAACACACCTTAGGGCTGGACTTAAAATCCATTCCCAATGACACACCTTCTAGCAGGTGACTGTAGACTTAAGTTGCGTGCTTAATTAAAAAAAAAAATCTTCAGGCTATGGTGGGACATACATTCACATTCAAACTACTACAGGGGTATTGTGATCAAAATATATTATGTACATGTATGAAAATTGTCAATAAAGGGGGTTTTTTGAGTTAGGGAGGTGAATAGCATCCCTATGAGTCTAATTTCCACCCATCTAGTTCTGTGACGTTGTCTGTCATGATCTACATCTACAATCACAGCAAACAAGATAGAGCTGAGGCTGTCTTATTCTATTACAGCAACAGATATTATTCTCCCTCAATACAACAACAAAGACAGGAAAAGTCAACATAAGAGGTGGCCATCAATTAACTGCGGAAGTTCCAATAATATTTCCTTTTCAATTCATGTGTATGGATAAGCACATGTGTGTGCAGATGCATACTGCCTGTGTATATAAGGACATTGTTAGGATTGCAGGCATGCAGGGTCACACTCAGTTTGTTTGTTTATTAATGTGGATACTGGGTATCAAAATCAGGTATTAACACTTGTACACAAGCATTCTTACCTAACAAGCCGTCTCTCCAGCCCTGCCTTTTATATTTAATAATTGATAAATAAATTTAATGTTTCATCTGCGTTGATAATTTTTTCATAATTTTCAGATTATGGTGATATGTCTACGGCTATACCACCCTGAACACGCCTGATCTCATCAAATTATGGTGATAATTTGATTGTAAAGAACTTAATGCTTTCATCTTTATAGTCCAAAGAAAATTTTAAAATACCAATCTATGTGGTGGTATTAGTATTTTTGTTGTAAAAATGTAGGGCAATATGATTACTAAAATTCCTTTGTTCTTTAAATACTGTTTTAAGATATGATTCCATAGGGGAGAGAGAATGGAATCAGGAGTTCAAGAAAGAATGGTGTATTCTCTTTCTAGTTAAAGGAGAGGCTGTAATCTGTAAATCAACTGTTGGAATCAAATACCTACAGTATTCAGATTCCATTGAACAGAAATAATATAATACTGGTATTTATTCATGTTTACAGGCCCTGAAAATTAATTCCTTTCCAATAGTGAAAGTTGAGGTGAAATTTTTTATATTTTAACCTGGAACCTAGAAGTACATAAATAAATGCAATGTTTTCTAAATTACATTTAGAGTATATAAAATCAATCTCTCTCTTTCTCTTTCTCTCTCTCTCTCTCTCTCTCTCTCTCTCTCTCTCTCTCTCTCTCTCTCTCTAACATAAACTACTTATCACTCATCACCCAGTGCAACATAGATGACTTTCAAAGTTTGAAACCAGCAACCCTTCTGATTGATTGGCACTTTTGTTGTTATGTCACATAAAGTGAAGAGCACTATGATCCACTCCCTTCTGGAAAAGGGAAACAGGATGTATCTTGAATCGTAGGAACCCAGAAAGAGGACAGATTGGGACCAGGTACCTACAGTGCCAAATCTTTCATGGCCAAAGGACCAAGTTATTTCTGCCAGTGAATAAGAAGACTGAGGGGCTGTATTCCTTTGTAGCGCTTCCATCTCTCTTACAACTATGAGCTCCATGGTCTCTTTTTGGTGAAGCAATTCATTGGAAATTTGTCCTAATAAAGACTAAAAATAAACAGAAGTCCGAGTTGGAGACAATGTTTAAAAATTCTCCAGAACTACATTAAGGAAGAGAAGAGTTAGAAAAGGGGGCTGGATGAGTGTTTAGAAGCAGAAGGAAAGGATCAGAAAGATCACTGACGAGAGCATTGTTTCCACCAGCACAGAGGTTCCTGGGAGAATGGGCACATGCACACACAGAGGTGAACACACAGCTACAGATGTGCCCACTGATTCATCACAAAGCTCAGTGTGTTTAGGCCAGCTCTGCTACCAACCTCCTCCAACAACAGCAACAGAAAGACTGGGTCAACCATAGGGTCAAGTTACAAGCCTTAAAAATAAAGACCTTCTCAAGGATAAGGTAACACTGATGTGTTTGGAGAAGGTGACTTCTGAAAACTCCTCGATGGTCATTAACAAGACACAGGAGGAAGACTGGATTCCAGTCTTGGAGCCTAATTGGGGCAAATGGGACACAGAAAGAGCCACTGTGATCATAAGCCCTTGGCGGGGGAGCTCAACCCAGCTGTGCCTCTAGAACATCCAGGACAGGAGAAAGCGAGGGGAACAGCAGGGGAGAGGATAGAGATGAGCCTAGAAAGTAGAAAGAAAAAGGCCCAAATCATGAGGAAATCCCCAAGGTTTGCTTCAAAATCACTGATTTAGGAAACTGGGAGATGGCTCTGCTGCACAAGCATCTGTGTTCAATTCCCCAAGACCCACATGAACATCTGGGTGTGACCTGTCATGCCAGTCCTATGGACAGCTGAGACAGGAAACTTGCAGGAGCTCATTGGTCAGCTGGTCTGAACAAAAATAGTAGCTCTGGGTTCCATGAGAGACTCCATCACAAGGGAACAAAAGTAGAAGAACAATAAAAGACACCTACCGTTCTCCTCTGGCCTGCACATGTATGCTATGAGGTATGTGCATCTTTACACATGTGTATACACCCCACACATTTACTATGCATACTTCACCCAAAATACAAAATTATTAGTTTAATAACTTCAGGATCACACTGCATTACTTCTCATCAGGAAATTATTGAGACATTTGCTATTCTGTCACTGGTAGCAACAATCCATCCCATGGGACCTTATTTCTCAAGCCCCTGGTGTCCTTTATTCATATTAAAATAGGTTTGTATTTTATCCTGTTTTTCTGGTAACATCTACCCATTGCCAAGGCTCCTTTCATAACACAATGCACAGCAATAAACCACCAAGGTCAGATTTTGGCTCATCACTATCAACAATGTCAGAATATCATTTGTGCTGTTAACAACAGAGCCTTTTATATGCATATCCTCTTCCTGATATTCATCACACATGTAACTTCATAAAACATTTATAATGTTGGCATCTTATTAAAACACTTAAATTCTTAGACACTGCATGTGGGGGCAAAGGGTAAAATGGCTACACAGTTTCAAGAAAATAGTTTTCATAATTTAAACATGAGTGTATCAAGGACTGTGCTCACCTCTTTGGCTCTTCTGTCCTTGTCATTTGAGTTAAAAATAATAGTCACTACACAAATGCCCTGGGATTTCTTATAAAACAGAGCTCATGATAACATTAAACCATTTGAAGTTACAATTTTCAACTCTTTTATGGAAATAAGAGGATATTTTTTAAAATATTGGAATGATTTAATTCTTGAAAATCACTGCTGACTTTAAATTATGTGATTTATTTTTTTAAAAAGATGAAGTTTGATGGTAGTTTCCACATTCTTCCAGAGAAGCAAATGGAAGTTCAGTGATTGTCAGCCAGAAAAATATTGTTCAAGTCCTGATTTCAATGGAAGGATTATTGTTTTCAGTGTTCACCTTCTGTGAAACTACAGAAGATGGTGTAGGCAAAATTCCCCACCTCAGAGTTTCATCCCTGCTCAGTTCAAGAATGGGACAGGAATAAAGGAAAAGTTTGTTCAAAGGCTGTTCCTGCAACATTACTTCAAAGATAATCACCTGTATAATCAGGCCAGGTTGCAAACCGTGAAAAACAGAAGCCTTGTTGTTCTATTAGATGCAAACTATTTCTCTTCAAAAACCCCACCCATACCAATCATGCATCTCCTATGTACAGAAAATAAACACACCTACCAACAGCATAGCTTCAGGTGCATCGAATCCCCAGTAAAGAGTTAAAACAGAAATTTGTAGGTACTGGTTCATAATATGGGCTTTTAGTCCCACACAGGTGGATCAACAACTTGGGTCAACAGATCTCCAGATACACATTCAGGAAAGGACATCTGCACCTGCCTGTATCTCATTGTAACTACTGGTGGTGGTGACATTATTAACCCTCCCTTCACAAAGCTGAGCGAGGTTTAAATGAAGACACTAGTAAAGACTTCACTAAGTGCATTATAAGTATAGCATTTAATTTTGTGTCAACTGAGTGGGCTACAGGTATCCAGATTAAACACTGCTCTGGGTGTTTCCATGAGGATGGTTCTGGATGAAATTAGCAAGTGAGAAGAGCAAATTGCCCTCCTGGCTGTGGTGGGAACCATGCAATCATGCAAGGACTGAATAGAACAACAGAGAAAATAATTTGGCTCTTTTACTTCCTACCCACCCACTGCAGCTAGGACATCTGTCTATTATCACCTCTGGTCCTTGGGCCAGTTGAAATTAGTATCACTGTCTCCCCTGGTCCTCAGGCCTTCAGTTTAAGACTACACGGCCATTTTCCAGCGATCAGGTGGCAGACTGTGGAACTCAGCAGCCTGCATGACCATGCGAGTCAACTCCTCAAAGCAAATGCTCTCCTATGCCTGTGTAGATATTCTGTCTGTTGTTTTTATGAAGAAACTTAATGCATCATCAATAACTGTTCACTACTTCATAGTTTGAGCATCCCAAATCCAAAACTCTGATCTGAACTGCTCCAGTGCAGTTTATGGTTACAATTATAGCAGGTGATGAAGTTTCTGTTCACACCCTTCACTTTGAATGGAAAATTCTAAATCACACATACCACCTTGAAGAGAAGAAGCATTAGAGGTTTACCAGAAAGACACAGTTGTTTGCCTGACTAGCCCAGGAATCTTTTGGGGGGTGAGGGGACAGTACTTAGGTGTAGGAAAAGCAGGATAAACAAGCACAAGGTAGAATAAATTGATCCCATGGTGGCTGACACAATGACAGAGCTGGAGCAATAAGACACAGTATAACTGTTCACACAGTGAAAGCATACAGCAATCCCAAAGCTGCTGGAACTAACATGGCTGATGGAGATGAGCAGAGAATAGAAAGTCAAGGGTACTGAGTGAAGTAATATAGCTTTGGAAATACAAATGCCACATGCTCTCTCTCTCTCTCATATGCAGATTCTAGTTTTGAATTTCTAGATCAGTGGCTGTAAGTTGGAGTGTCTGGCCAGGCCAAGTAGCTATAAAAGGTCCATAGGAGGAGGTTTCTGGGGAAGATGGTAGAACACACAGGACATAAAAGTAGAGGGAGGTAATAATGGGAAGAAAAGGTTTAGGCAGGAATGAGTTTGGTGGGGGATAAGGATATTAGAAGGGGATTGTGAAAGAATGAATCAAAACTAAAGATATGTGAATAGCCATACGGAGACCTACTGCTTGACAAACCAACTAGAATATAATTTTTTTTAAAAGAAGATGGAACCCAAGATCTCCTCTTGAAAATTATCCTGATCTCCACACATGTGCTGTGGTATGCACACACTCACACATGAGCACACACATGTCATACACAAATATATGCACAATACACACACATAAAAGCAGTTCTGTAAAAAAAAAAGGATAGAATTAAAATCAGTAGAAGCAAAATACTGCAGATCTCCTGAGAACAAAAGCAGGACCTTTGTGCTGACATGGTATTAAATAACTACAGTTCCCAAGACATCACCCACTCCAGCCTCTGAGGGTCAGGAGACTGGAACCCACCATCATCTTTGCAAAGAACACAAGAGCAGATCAAGAGAAGCCATGTGAAGGAAGCAACCAAGGCCAGTGACAGCAAAGAGGACTGACAGGAAAGAGAGCAGTGCCAACAAGAAGAAGGTGAGGCTATTAGGAAAGAAACATGTACAGACAGGAAGGAGACAAGGCCAACATGAAGAATCCAAAGTTGACAGGAGGGAGAGCAGTACTGTCAAGAAGGAAAGGAAGGCCACAGGGAAAGAACCAATAGAGAAGAGGCAGATGCAGAAGGAAGATGAGGGCTGACAGGAAGGATACTAGACTGACAGGAAAGAGACAAGTCTTGACAGGGAATCTCTAGATGTTGATGGAAGGGAGTCAAAGCCCACAGGAAGATGACAAGGCAGGCATGAAGGAGCCAAATCCTGACAAGGAGGAGTGGAGGCTGATGGGGAGAAGTCAAACACTAGCAGGAAGGAGCCATGCCTGGCAGAAAAGAGCTATGACCAGCAGAAAGGAGACCAGTGCACACAGGAAGGATGGGACAGGCCAATGGGAAGGAGCTAAGGTGAATATGAAGGAGGCAAGGCTGGCATTGAAGAGATGAGTAGACACCCGATGGAGTTGAAGGACAACAGGAAGGAGACAAGTTCCCACTGACAAAGAGGGGTAACAGTGGACAGGAAGGATCCAACCAACCTAAGAACAATAAAGCAATTATCGTCCACTTCCTGGGTTCTTTATTTCTGTCATGGGGTATTTTTTGTGAATTTATCAGTGGTATGTGTGTGCATGTGTATGTACCTGTTTGTGTGTGTGTGCAGGTATGTGTAAGTCCATGTGCATGTGTGGAGTGAGGCAGAGGTTGACACTGAGGGTCTTCCTCAGTAACTCAGGGCTGCTCACTGACCCTAGAGCTCACAGATTCACTAACACTAGCTAGCCAGGATGCCTGAGGGATTTCCTGCCTCTGCCACCTTCCCAGCACTGGGATTACAGGGGCATACAACCACACCTGGCATTTTACTAGAGATCCAAACTCAGCTCCTCATGCTTGCATAGGATCACTTTTTCCACTGAGCCAGTGCCTCAATCTTGGGTTTTTTATGTAGGTATGTAGGTATGTATTCAAGAGAGAGGGAGACAGAAAGAGGCACACAGAATGAGAATGGGTGCACCAGGGCTTCCTGCCAGTGCAAATGAACTCCAGACACATGCTCAACCTAGTGAATTTGGCTTTATGTAGGTGCTGGGGGATCAAACCCTGGCTGTAAGTCTTTGCAAGAAAGCACCTTTAACCCCTGAGCCATCTCTCCAGCCCAGTCTTGGGGTTTTTTAATACAATGTTTTTGTTATTATTAAACAGATAGAATACTTTTCGCAGTTTTAAAATTTACAACCTCTTTTATTTTTTTGGTTTTTCGGGATAGGGTCTTGTTCTAGTCCAGGCTAACCTGGAATTCACTATGTAGTCTCAGGTGGCCTTGAACTCACAGTGATCCTCCCACCTACCTCTGCCTCCCAAGTGCTGGGGGACTAAAGGTGTGCACCACCATGCCTGGCTTAAAACCCTAAATTTTTTACTTTGGCAAATGTATCTTGTTACTGACAAGGAAAATTATTTGTTTTCTTACTGATGAGGTTATATGAAATCCTATTGCTTCATTCTGCACACCATTATGACTGTTAAAACCGACACATCCATTAGATGAGACGATTCCAAATTTCTAGGTCTAGATTCAAAAGCTAGTTTGTGATGTAATGTGAATTATGGAATCTCTTATCCTTAAAATCTACTCTAGATTTCATAAATATTATCAGTAACATATGCAAAATACTTGTTGTTAGAATGTGAAATGTCCGGCATAGGCTCATGCATTTGAACACTTGGACCACAACTGGCACTTGGTCCACAGCTGTCGGAGAAAGTTGTGGAAACTTTAGGAGGTAGATCTTTGATGGAGGAAGTCATTGGGAGAGAGCCTTGAGGTTTCATAGCCTGATGCCAGTTCCTATCCACTCTGCTTTCTTTCTGTCACCACAGGATGATGATCTGCTTCATAATCCTGCCACCACACCCTCCCAGCCATGTTGGACTGTATCCCCTCAAACTGTGACCCAAAGCAAACCCTTCCTTCCTTCACAGAAGAAAGAGAAGTAACTAATACACTATTTATGTATGATCTGTTTCAGGAATCTTCTGTGACTATTGCTAATAGTGAAGAATCGAGTGTAACAAAGAATGCGGGCAAAGATGTGATCTCAGTGACTCCAGAGGCTTTATCCTAAAAGGATATGGCTTTCTTGGGACATCTACCTTTGTAGCCCTGACCCAATATGTAAGAAGTGTCAATACACTAAGACTGCCGTCAGAGAGAGACTCAAGGAACCTGCCCATTGTGGCTTTCAGCAGCCTGAATGCTCCAAGCCTAGGCACCAGATTGTGAGTGAGAGACTGAACGACTCAAGCCAACAGCCTGGAGTCCCCAGAACTGTCAACATAGAAAGCAGAGACCAGCTATCATCACCATGTCTGCCCTACTCACAGACTGTTGAGCAGATAATGTTTTTGTGCCCTAAGCTTCAGGGTGAATTTAACACAATCAACACATAAGAAACAATATTCTAGGCCTTTTTCTTCTTCATCATCTTGTCACATTCCAGGAAAAAAAAACCCTTGGGGAACATTTACCAGAACTGCTTTGAATTTGAGATAAATGTGAACACCTTTCTAATATTGAGCCTTCCATCATGGTATACAACACTCCAAATGCGCTTTTGTATCTATTAAAGTGATATATGTTTTCTCATCTTTTAGTCACTTAAATGTGCCAAGTTATATATATATATATATTTCTAGATACGGTAGCTTTGCATTCCTATGATAATCTCACCTTGGACAAATGTACTTTTATACACATTTCTGAATTTGGTTTGCTAGTACCTTATTTAAGATATATCACCCTGTGTTGTTGAGAACTGTATTAACTTTCCTACTGTCACCTGACTATGACTCATGGTCACACTGAGCACACACAATGAAGCAGCTGACAGCTCCCATTATGCCCTCCCAATCTGGGATGCTGTCTTCCTCCACCATTTGATCTGAGTTTGGGAGGAGGAGGGAAGACAAAAGAGGGAGATTATGGTCAAAGTACATTGTGTTCATATATAAATTTGTCAATAAAAAATGTTTTTTAAAGCCATAAGGCCTGATATTTTGGATAGGGAATTTGTTTGAGGAATAGATTTAAACTACTAAGATAATATCTGAATTTGTGAAGTATGCATAAATTTCTTATTCATCCCTATTTTGCTTTAAGTAAATCATCTCATTTTGTACCATTACTAGTTAATAGTTTATCTAGGTATAAAACCCTAAGCTGGGATCATCTCTTAGCATGTTGCAGATATTTTCTTTATCCTCTATTTCTACTGGCAACTTTGCTAAGTGTCAACTTTGTTGTCATTCTAATTGTACAGCTTTTGTCTCTTTTAAAATTGTGTACTTGTTAGAATGTGAAAAAGATGGATTGGTGGTCAAAGGCACTCCCTGACAAAGCCTGCTGGCAGTATCCACATAAACCAGATACACAAAGTGGTGCATGCATCCAGAGTTCATTTACAGTGGCAAGAGGCCCTGATACCCATTCATTCTCAATATCTCTCTCTCATTGCAAATAAACAAAATTTAAAATTGTCTTTTTATATGCTAATTTAAATTAATTTAAAGGTAAAATAAAATGAGATACATTAAGTATATAAAAATTGTCTCTTTCAGACATGCCCCCGCCTCAGTAACAACATACTAGGGCCAGCAGAACCGGGCTGACTCCTAGGCTATCCATGGTCCCCTGCCCCAAGGACTGATCCAGACTGCCCACAGAGGAGGATATCCAGCTGATTGGGGATGGGGAAGAGGGGCATTGGGGAACTGGGGATAACAACTCATTGTTTACCCAGTAAATAATGTAACTCATTATGGACAATAAAAATAATAACAATAATAATAAAATGGTCTCTTTCACAGCTGGAACCTGAAAGGAAGCCAGTTCCCACATGTTTAGCCTGAATTTCATGCTGAAAAGTGCTACATGAGCTGCCAGGGGAAACTGGCCAGCAATGTTAGGAAAAAGCGGGACAGCAGGGGTAGAGCACACTGCTATATGACAGCAACCAACATGACAAGATGTATACACCTGTGCAATAGTGGCACTCAACCTAGATGGGTAATCAAGGGCTCTCTAATTGACTTGCTCATACAAAGTTTCTACTTAATAAATAATAATAATAATAAATTAATAAATAAATAAATTTTTTTAATTTTCTCTTTGTATGTAGTATTTTTTCTGTTTTCTTACAATGTTTCCTGAGGCAGATTTATGACCTGTTTTTACCTTGCTTGGGAATCACTGAAATAACTGGATGTGAGTCAACCTGGTCTTTGAATACTTCATGTCTCGTATTTCTTCTCTTCTATTAGGTGGGTTTTTGATCCTTCATACTTCCTTCTCATCTATGTCTTTAACACAGTGTTTCTCACATTTCTGAGTGTTATATTTTAGATTATTGGTTCCTGCTTCTTCTCACTTAAATCTATTGGATGAATGGTTTTGTTTCATTGAGGTTATCTTTTAGTGGTAACTACTCTGTGGTTTGCTTTGCCTGTCTGGTACTGTTATGTGGCTTTTGCTTTGAACTGAAGCATTCCCTCTTATATAGAGGAAGGAGTCTCATAGACACAGGAAGCTATGGAAACATGTAAGACTCATAAAGCTTCCACAGGGTGCATAAGTAGTAAATAACTGCTGAGAAGGGGGGATTTTCAGTGGACCCACCAGCTACTTGGGCAGGGAGTTACTGGTGTGCAGCTTTCATGAGTCAGCACTCATGTTGGAGTATGTGTATGTGTGTGGGTTTTGAAGTAGGGTCTCGCTCTAGCCCAGGCTGACCTAGAATTCACTATGTAGTCTCCAGAATGGCCTCACAGTGATCCTCCTACCTCTGCCTCCTGAGTACTAGGAGTTAAGGCTTGTGTACCATACCTGGCTTAGAGCATGGTTTTCTGTGGTAACAGCTGCCTGCAAATCACACATTCTATTGTAAATAACACCGTTAACCTCATGGAGTCACTAAGCTAGCCTTGGAGGGAATAATTTCTTTGGTCTTCCCTATCTGGGGGGAATAGACTTTTTTTCATTCATCTCTTCCCAGGGAAAGTTTAACCGCAGGTTCACTATGTGTGCTTTGCTGAATTCATTGACTCTTCAATGGTGATTTGTTTCCTGGGTCCATGATGTCACATAAGGTGTTCTGCACTCTGTCCATTAAGGATCTGTGCCTGAGACAGCTCCTGCCATCTTCTATCTAACATCCTATTAGCCTCTCAGGATATGTTTTTTTTTCATTTTAACATTTTATAAACAGTAGGTAAATTACATTTAAAAGCTACACTTACACACTATATAGATCCCAAAACAAAAATAGTAGTATGATTAATGCTAGAGAAATGAACAAATATGATGTTTAAACATGTATTATAATAAAATTACTAGTGCAATAGTGGCACCCAGCCTAGATGGGTAACCAATGGCTCTTTGATTGGCTAAAAGATTCACTCAGAAAGGAACCCATAGCTGGAACTGGGAGCCAAGTCAAGATCCTATGGAGACCAGGATCTTAGACTACAACAAGAAACTCCCACTAGCCTTTGGACAAATGAGAGTATACACCCAACAAAATCTCTCTTAATTAAATATATTTATCTCCTTTAACCTATGATGATCTCACTCTACTTTAGAAAATCTGTTTTTCTTTTACAGAAGGCAGTGAAAACGGACAACCAAAATCTATCAATAAGATGAAAAAAGATAGCTGACTCCCTATATCATGAGTTAAGCTACTGCATGCACATCAGCTAAGGCCCAGGTAAAACCACAGAGGAATTGGTAAGAGGAGCAAGAGTGCTGCTTCCACAGCAAGCCTGACAACCTGGGCCAGGATGGTGGTGATAGACACTGAGGATATTCAAAATATACCAAAGCAGAAATCCAGAAGTTGCTGAGAACTCAACACTAAAGTAGGCTTAAAACACACCCACCAAGGCTCAGGGAATTATTGCAGAATAGGGGGCGGAAAGATTGCAAGAGCCACAATGGGGGAGGAAATATCCAGAGGCATTGCCCCCCCACACACACACACAATGACTGACTGCTGCTCTCACAACTCATAACCCACAATGCTGTGGTGAACACCAGGAATCCCTCTGAGGAGGGAGCTCAGTGGAATGGGGGCAAGGAGCAGAGAAATGGTATCAACAGATGATGTGCACATAAAAAGGATCTACTTAATTTTTATTTAAAAAAGAAAATAACTGGAAAAAATACTAAGTTTTCTATTGCTAATAACTTTCATGAATTTAAGTGCTATTCAGAAATACAATATAGTCCATGCTAATTACCACTGAAATTTACAACTGTAGAAATAACTATCATAGTATTGCTCGTTTTTATGTTAATCTCTCAGCTCAGGATTCCTACATCATGTAGAAAGAAAAAATTGAACACTCTAATTTACATGGTGGCAAGCCTATGACCACAAAAATCTAAGAAGAAATTACTTGCTTTCATCTTCAAGCCAAGATCAAGAAAGACAGACACCTTATGCACCTTATGCTTATGGGTACCTTATGCTCTCATTTCCTGATTTAAGATGTTGTAAACATTTAGAAGCATGGCAAGGAGAAAATGATTACCACAGTACTTGGATTTTATAGATAGATAGATAGATAGATAGATAGATAGATAGATAGATAGATAGATAGATAGATAATAGATAGATAGGTAGATACATAGATACATAGATACATAGATACACAGATAAATAGATACATAGATATAGATAGACATAAATAGATAGATAGATAGATAGATAGATAGATAGATAGATAGATAGATAGATAGATAGATAGATAGAGATAGAGATATATTCAGGATATGTGTTACACAGTGCACATGTAGAGGTTAGAGGGCAACTTTTGGGTCAGCCTTCTTCTAGCTTGTTTAAGGCAGGATCACATGTTCACAGCGTCCCCTCTCACCCTAGCTACACTGGCTTTACAGAGCCTGACACAGCTTCTGGCTTTCTTTACATGGAGTCTGGAAAGCTGAACTCAGGTGCTCAGAGTTGCATAGCAAGTGCTTCATCCCCTGATCCATGTCCCAGCCCAGATGCCTAACATCTAGCTATGTGTGCCCCATCTACACATATGTGCACACATTTCTTGAACAACTTGAAGGTGCCTGGAGACTTTACACCACTCCATCCCAAATACTTTTGTATACAGATTTTTAAAATAAGGGCATTCTCCAGTAATGTCACAGCATTAACATAACAAAAGGTCCTGGGATTGCTGGACCAGTCCATGGGATAGGGGGTTATGGACTGTATGAGAAGTAGTTTTTTTCTCTCTTTCCCCAACATGCCTCTTATAATCTTTCTGCCCTCTCTTCCACTCAGATCTCTGAGTCATGGTGGGTGAGTTTTGGTCTAATTTACTGTTGAGGTCTTAAGAGTCTCTAGATTTCTGCTTTGGTATTGGGTATTGGGTATTTTGTATTGGGTATCCTCAGTGTCTGTCTCCATTATCCTTTCACAGGTTATCTGACTTGCTGTGGAGATAATTCTCTTGTTCATCTTGCCACTTCCTCAAAGGTTTCATTAAGGCTCTATATCATAAATTAAGGGTGGTTCATCTCTTGCCTGGGTGACAGGCAACATCTCTGGTCCTATTGGTTGGATTGGGTTGTCCACAGTTCTTGCTACTTTCTGAAACATAGAAACAGAATCTCCAATAGAGAGTGATATCAGTATAGGTTAAATGAGACAAACTTTGTTAATTTGTCAAGATTCTAATGGGTATAGCCTCTCTGTAGATCTCTTGTTAGTGTGGGTTTCTCTTTGGATCCCAGGGTCTTGGTCCTCATATGGGATTATCATGGATCTCAGTTCCAATTAAGGGTTACATGCCTCTGAGCAGATCTCTTGGCCATTTAACAAGCCACTGATTACCCACCTAGATTTAGTGCCACTATTGCACAGGTGAGAACTTCTTGGCATTACTGGTCTCTACTAGTCTTCATCATTCTCATAGCATCATTCAGTTTTGTATATCTACAACCTCTGCTTTCTTAGACTATCTTCAGTCAATTTCTCCTGGAAGCTCATGTAACACTTTCCAGCACTACACAAGCTATCATCTGGGGACTGGATACCATTCTTGATTAAACAGAGTTTCTCAGTGTGTGACAATCTGTGGTATCTTCAGCAATAGAGTATGATCCTCTTTAAATATGCCCAGATCCTCAGGATATCTTGCACATTCAGGATTAGCCCAAGTAGGACTAGATTAAAATCTTACCCTTATTTTACCATAACAAAATCCATATGTGCTTCCTTTTTCTTTTTTTTTAAATATATATTTATTGTCCATAATGAGTTACATTATTTAGTGGGCAAACAATGAGTTGTTATCCCGAATTCCCCAATTCCCCCCCCTCCTCATCCCTGATCAGTTGGATATCCTCCTCCGTGGGCTGTCTGTATTAGTCCTTGTGGCAAGGGATCCTGAATATCCTAGTACTCAGCCCGGTCTTCCTGGCCCTCCTTTTTCTTATATTTATAATTAATTAGAGATTGGGCATCCCTAATCCAAAAGTCCAAATGCATGATACTTCAAAATCTGAAACTTCTTGGGCAGGAGAGATGGCTCATTAGATAAAGTGCTTATCACACAAGAATGTATACCTGAGTTCAGATACCCAGAACCCACGTAGAGCTGGACACTCTAGCATGAGCATCCATAATCCCAGTGTGCCTAAACTAAGAAAGGAAGTTGAAGTGGGAGAATCTCCTGGAAGCTCACAGGCCAGCTAGACTGGCAAATGCAGTGGTAAACATCAAGAGACCCTGGTTCAAACAAGGCGGAAAGCAAGGACCAATGTCTGAAGTTGTCCTCTGACCTCTGACACATGCCTTGGCACACATACACTCAGACACAGCAAAAATAAATAAATAAATAAATAAATAAATAAATAAATAAATAAATAAATAAATAAATGAAAGAAACTTTCATAAACACCAACATGACCCACAGATGGAAAATTCCAACCCAGGAACTTTGTTTTGTGCATAATTATTAGAATATTATATTAAATTACATTCAGGTGATGTGTGAAAGACATATGTGAAACACAAATGAATTTTGTACATAGCCTATGGGCCCTACCCCAACACATCTTAGGCATATACTAGTATTCCAAAGCCCCCACCAAAAATAAAAAATTCTAAATACAAAATTTTTCTGATCTTAAGTATTTGGATAAAGGATCTTCAACTGGTCTTTTATTGCCTTGATTAAATTAAGAAGACACTGGAGAGATAATACCAGCACCTGTTGTGCTCAGGAAGTCTGCTAACTAATGACCTAGAGTGCCATCTCTTGCATGGCCTTGCACTGATGACCTAAGCAACGATGGTCTAATCTCAGATGGGAGTCACCGAAGCAACAGGAACTGTTGATATTTCCACAGACATGGGAAACCTGGGGTGTGTTATCCTGTGTTTCCTCCTCGGCAGTTGTAGCTGACCTCCATCTGCATATTCTAGTTTCCATTCTTTGAATTATTGTGCTGTTATTTCACAGCAGCCAAAAGCTTCAGAGTTTTGACTTAAATGGGATCTGAATTCAAAAGCAAATCTTGCAAAGCCTGAACTCAAATCCCAAATTAAAGTCTTCCACCCCAGTGCAGTGCACTAGCTGTGATGGAAATCACTGGGTTGATGGACACTGAAGAGGATGGATGAGGCTAATTACGAATAGAGGAAAGTCTTGTGAGCGTGTGAGGAGTGCACCATGGAGGTAACTCATCCATGAGCTGCCTTGCTGCTTTTGAGATCTGCAAGTGGGGGTGTGGCTGAGAACACAATGGGGTCAAGTGGAGGTCAAAGGTTCAAGGACAACTGCCACCTGCCAGCTCCTTGATGTGTGATGCAGCACAGTCCAAACCAGACACTAGATTCTGAGTATCTCTGAGTCCTTCCAGAGTTTGGATCATTTCCAGAATAAATTTAAAACCATCCCATTTTCTCTAGAAATTGTTATCCCCATGAGTAAACTTTTTTAAAAATTCAATATTGTCACATGATATGTGAGTTGTTTTCTCAGCGTTAGCATGTTTAAGGAATTGGAATTAAGAATCTGAAGAAGAAATGGGGAACTAATATTTGTCAGGCTGCCTTCTACCAATCGCTCCCCACACATAGATACTGGCTTATTCCCAGAGCACAATAGCAGGTGGTGTGATCAGCCCTAATTCGAAGGTAGACAGACATGAGTTCAAGAGCTGTTATGTAGGTGACAGAGTGAGGGTGCCCGTGTAGAGTTACATCAGATGAAGCTGAGTTCTGTGAAGCTCTGAGCTCCAGGTGTCTTTGGTCCTTTCCCCTTCAACTGTGCTGTCCCCTTGGACTGAAATTCAAGACATGGCCTCAAGCCCTATCTCTGCCATTCCTCATCATCACTGATCTTTCCAAGACTCAGTTTACTCATCTACACAAGAGGGAAGCTGAATCCTGGCCCTGGTTCCCCCACAGAGCCATAATAAAAATTAAAGTGTCTCCTCAACATGTGAATAGAGTAAGGGTTCTTTTCTCCATACATACGAAACAATTACAGAAGTTGCCAGATTTCCCTTTCAGTGCTCTTCTGACCACACTCTTATCACATTTCAGACAGCACACAACTAGAGTGAAGCAGCCATGGTCCGGGGAAGGTCATAGGGCCAGTCACTGGGCACAGAAGGGGAGAATCACAGCTTAACAGAATGGCAATTTCTGTAGCTGTTGGTTTTTTACCAATCATTAAATATAACAGCAAATATTAAGCAGGAGTTTAACATTGTAACCGTCCCTGGGAGTGGCCTTTATATGGGGCATTAGATGGACAGCCAGACCATCATGGCTCTGATCACGGATTCCCCCAAACACAGGTGCAGCTGCTTATGACCACAACATGGAGCCATGACTGCCTCCAGAAGTCAGAACCAAAGGTCTTCTGGTCCAGGCATCATGCTTGCTGCCAAGCAAATGTCAGAAAAGCCACACAGAGCTAGGAGAGATGCTTGTGAACATCCCCCTCCATCTGCTTGTGGCTCTCCAGTCACGGAATCTACCTTCAGTGCCATGCCACAGTAATTTCCAGCCACGAATGTACTGGACAAACAATTCTACATGGCATTGGAACCAGAGTCTTAAACCCTTGAGCTTACTGTGTTGGCAATGGGAGGTGTACCACTGAATGGGTGCTTTGCTTAATTCATGCACCATGATTTTTATGCTGCCTTTTTATGTCTAGTTACTTTTCTCTCACGATGAAGGCATCATTTAGAGTCTGGTATTATTTCTGTGCACAGCTGTGTGTGATGTTTATGTGTGTATGAGTTCATGTGTGTGCATGGGGGTATGCACAGGTGCTTTTGTACGTGTGTGCATGTGTGTATGTGGGGGGGGGTGTATGCGTAGGCCAGAGGTTGATGTTGAGTCTTCCTCAATGGCTCTCTAACTTCATTTTTTGAGACAAGGTCTCTCACTGGAGCTAGAACTCACCAATTTAGCTGGACTAGCTAGTTATCAAATCCCAGGGTTCCTTCAGTCCACCTCCCCAGTGCCTCTGAGGACAGATGCGTGCCTCTGAGGACAGCTTATTATGAGAGTGCTGGGATTTGAGATCAGGTCCTCATGCTTCTATGCATAGCATTTTACCAACTGAGCCAACTCCCCAGTCCCCTGTGCATAAGTTTTGTAATTTTTTACTTCCTGTGATATATATATGTGTGCAGTAAATGATAAAATATACTATAATCTATGTTTTATGCATTCATGCATTCATGATATACCTGCCTTTTCACTTCTTATTTTTGTTGTGTTTAGGCACTCTACATGGCAAGTTTTTTTTTAAACTGTTGCAAATCTTTTTTTAAAAGCCATGAATTACAGAGCCACACAGTTCAAATTTGTGTTAAGGGTGGCTGTAACATCATGAATAAAATGAATTAAACATAGATTTAAAATGAAGGCAATTAGGGGAAAGAATGATGGAAAGCAAAACAAACCAAATTACTTTGCAACATGCAAGCCATGAAAGTCTGTTTTGCTAAGAGGAGGTGTGAGACTCACACCTCAGCATCCATCCTGAAGCAAGCACAGCACACCATCCATTTCCAAGTTCTGAGATGAAATCTGATCACAAAGCCACAGGGCCAGCTGCTAAAGCTAACTGCAGCTTTCAGGAGGGCCTGAAACTCTGAAGAACCACACTCTTGCTTAGTTGGTTGGGCTCACTCCTGTCACTTTGGTCACATTGTCTATCTAGACACAGAATTGCCACTGTCCTTTGCATACCTGGCATGGCTAAAGATATTCAAACACAGTCCCCAGGATCTGCATGCCCCTCACTTCATTGTGCTTGAATAGGAGATTTGACCCAGACCCTGGGTACCTAACAGCAGCAGAGTTTTACAGACTCTGACAACATAGAAACTTGAGACATGATATTCCTTAAAAAAATAATAAAATAAAATAATGCTGTTGGTCTGAGGATAGGAAGGAAATCGGAAACTATCTCATAATGTTTTTTAATTCCTTTTCTCTTCTAATGTGTCTTTTTCCAGTGGTTCTAACATGCATTCAGCTGCTCGTGATGGAGATACATTTCTATAAAGATCTGCACATCTCACAGAGCTCAAACCAGTCCCAATGGAAGGCAACATGTGATGAATGGGTAAGGAGGAATGGTGTTTGACTAGGGAGAACCTGCTAAATTTTTAAGAACCTGTTTAATTATACTGCAAAAAAAATTCTCATCTCTGAGCAGCAATATATTGGATTTACTAGGTTTAAACCCTGAAAACAAGAGGTTGACCATGTAACTTGAGAAATGTTCATGGAAGTTCAAGGGATTAAAGCAAGAACTATCTAACAGGAAGCCAGACATGGTGGTTCACACCTGTAATCCCAGCACTAGGGGGTTGAGCAGAAGGCTTGGTTTAAGGCCAGCCAGGAGAAGGAGGAGGAGGAGAAGGAAGAAGAGGAAGAGGAAGAAGAGGAGGAAGAACAAGAGGAAGAGAAAGAGGAGGAAGAACAAGAGGAAAAAGAGAAGGAACAAGAGGAAAAGGGGGAGGAAGAGGAGGAGGAAGAAAAGGGGAAGGGAAGAGAAGAGAAGAGATGGAAAAGGGGGAAAGGAAAAAGAAAAATGAAATCTCTTGAGTACATTCTATAAAAAGTAAATTAAGAAAACATATGACAAGAGAGTGAGCAAGGCTCTGGGGATAAAGTACTTGCCACACATGAGTACCTAAGATCAGATCCCAGAACCCATGTAAAATCTGGGTGTTGTGGCAGGTATCTGTAACCCCAACAAGCCTGTGCTAGAAAGGAAGTGGAAACAAGATAATTTCTAGGAAGCTCACAGGCCAGCTAGCCTGGTGAATGCAACAGTGAACAAGAGACCCTGCCTCATGGCAAACCTCAGTAACAACACACTTGGGTCAGGAGAACCCGGCTGAATACGGCTATCCATGGTCCCCTACCATAAAGACTGATCCAGATGGCCCACGGAGGAAGATATCCAGCTGACTGGGGATGGGGAAGGGGGGCAGTGGGAATTGGGGATAACAACTCATTGTTGGCCCACTAAACAATGTAACTCATTATGGACAATAAAAAAAAAGGACTGTCAACCCCAGGCAAGGGCCCTGGTTTGGGGAGCCTTATCTTGGGGGCTTGCGGCGCGCTCCTCACTCGGCGAGGAAGAACGACCACCACTGGAAGATCCTTCTCAAATCACACTTTAATGGAGAGCCTTTTGATTGAAGGGGGGGTAGGAAGCGAGGGGGCCCCGAGGGCTAAGAAGCAGCTGCTTATGTAGGGAAAAGGGACACGGATCGTCCCATGATTGGCTGGCTCCTGCTTGCCACCTCCCGACGCCACGGGATTGGCTAGGATAGCTTGTAGTAAAGTAGCCTTCCATTGACCTTTTGACCTTTTAGTAAAGTAGTCTTCCCAAGCATTGCCTAGCTGCGAGGTAGTGGGCGCCACCTAATGGC
>PVHP010032478.1:0-19636 GCA_004024765.1 Zapus hudsonius | reverse complement strand
ACAAAGACCCCTAAACTCACAACATTAAAGCAGCCTTAATACTCATCCACCACAACTCAGGGAACTGAGCGGAAGAGGGGGCGGAAAGATTGTGAGAGCCGTGGTGGGGGAGACTATCCAGAGGCATGGCACCCCTCAGTAACAACACACTTGGGCCAGTAGAACCAGGCTGAGTACTAGGCTATCCATGGTCCCCTGTCACAAGGACTGATCCAGACAACCCACGGAGAAGGAGGATATCCAGCTGATTGGGGATGGGGAGGGGGACATTGGGGAATTGGGGATAACAACTCATTGTTTGCCCACTAAATAATGTAACTCATTATGGACAATAAATATATATTAAAAAATAAATAAAATGCTGATGGGTCAAAAAAAAAAAAAAAAAAAAACTACCTGCAGTGCCTGGAGATGAGGTCAGAGGTATGCTCAGGACATACTGGGCAAAGCACCAACAGTAAATTTCATGATCTGCAGTGAAATTACCTGAAGGTAACAATGACCAATCTTGGAAACATAGAAGCCTCTGTCACATCTAAAGTAAGAAAAGTGAGCTCATTTCTATTGAGATTTGCTGTCTGACAGAAAGCAACATCAGCAGACTTAAGGGTGGAAACCTTCCATTTCTTGGAAACTTACTCATCTCAGAGAACAGCACCTCTAGAGTCAGGTACAGCCATGTCTTAATTTGCATATATTTTGCATATCACTCTGGAGAGAGCCCAGCTGTGGGGAGAGAGCTTCAGCACATGGATGAGGCAGGTTAAAGAGCAACACGTAAGCACCACCATAATTAATCACTTTGGCTGGAAAGCCAGTGACCCAAATGCTGGGGCCTGTGTCCTCAATCCCATGTGCAGTATCTATGGCAGAACGTCCAAGCCTTAGAAATCCTCTTCCCCAGAGGAGCCTGTGGCAGAGCAGATGTTTGCAAATCATATAGCCTGTCGGTGATGAATTAGTTTTTAATGGCATTCCCGTGTACTTGTTATAAATCATTAAGGATCCAACGGACTGTCTCCTGTCTACACAGACCTAGCTGGTGGGGATTCCTAAGGAGCAGAATTCAGCAATGGGGCAAGGTTTACACAGTCAGTTGAAAACACCAATCCCTTGCTCTCCTCATTTGTCCTTGACCCTGACAATCAGATGGACATGATCACCACATTCCTCATCTCCCCCGCTCACCTCACCGCTTCTGTGTTTTCCCCACCTCCTCACTCTTCCCTCTGTCCTTTCTCAATTTCCCTCACAACTTTCGATTACTCTTATCTCTTTCCTCCCTCCACACTTTTCTGTCCTTCCTTTCCACATCCCAACTTTCCTTGGCATTAAAAATAAAAGCTGTTTGCTTTTGATAAGCAGAGAGAGAGAGAGAGAGAGAGAGAGAGAGAGAGAGAGAGAGAATGAGAGAGATCTGCATGCTGACACAGTGAGATTCTTAACACTGACAATAAATTCATGGTCAGTTTTTCTTAGAAATTTGGAAAATTAGAATCATTGCTGAAGGAAGGAGGAGAAAGGATAGAGAAAGAGGGTTTGAAGATGTGATAACAGAGAAAAAGTCCTCCAAGTCCAATGAAGAGCACTTGTTAAGTACTAAGAATATAAGGTTATGTTAATCATCAAAATTCACAGCACAGAATCTTCAGCCTGCAGAGAACATGCGTGTCTTTGTAGCCCTGTGAGTTGTTTGAATCACAGACATTCCCCTTGCAAAGGGACTTCAGCTGCAGAGTTCAGGATAATGTAAATAAAACATGACAAACAGAACAGCTTTCTCAGAAATGAGATTCTTCTTTTTCAATTTAGCATCTAACTGGGAATTATGAAGAACTGCAGTTAGAATCAGATCAGATAGAGTCTAATGATGCTCAGGACTGGTTTCACCTGCACAGTACTCAAGCAATGCCTTATCCCCGCCTTGTACAGGACCCATCGGCTTTGTGTGCAGCACTATCCAGGGCTCCTAACTCCACTGAAACGGAAGAAATAAAGCTTTACTTTGACATTCATAAGTGACCCTGGCTGTTAATCCAAGGCTGTTACTATCAGGGAAAGTTTGAGAGAAGACTCTGGAAACTCAAGTTCAACTTCCCTTTCCTCCTGCCATGGAGTGTCTGCATAGCATCTCTCTGTGACCACAGCTTCCTGAGATGATCATTACCTTTTCGCTCCAACCAATCATTATGTGCTCTGTGCCACCTGCACCATAACTTTGTCTTGATCACATTATCTTGATTCCCTTTCTCCTTGGCTAAGAATGTTTTCATCTATGTTAGGAAATTTGCTAGGCTTTCCTTGTCTTGAAAGAAACAAGCCCCATCAAGCTCCCTCCAACGACCTATGTAGAGAGGCTACTCTCTCAGCTCTCCTGCGCATGCTGGCGTCTGCCTGCCCTGATGAGAACTTCCTTGGCTCTGTTCATGCCTATGATAGATCACACACTCGCATTCTTAGTCATTTTCCTTTGGCTGCGTGGCAATCTCCAACACAGGCCTCCTGTGCCTCATCAGAGCTTGATGAGGCGAGTCCTAATTATACAGCATGAGTCCCATTCTCCGGCAACTTTTGGAATCTGCTTCTCTCCCTTCTGCCATTTCCAGGCCCTTCTCCACAACCTCATTATTGCTTCACAATCTTCAGTGCCATCTTTCATCTTTGATATCTACAACCTCACCTCCAGAACCTTCCTCACTCTTCAGCAATGGCTTTCAACCACCTGCCACTTACAAACAAATGTTCAGTCCAGCCAATTCTCTCTCGACATTCCAGGTTCTGGAATGTCCAACCTTTCCTGGAATTCTCTGTTAGATTGCATCCACCGCTAGCAGTAGAAATTAATTCTTCATGTCTCTTCCCAAACCAGCTCTTTCTTTAGGATTCCCAATTGCCAAAAGTGGCACCATTATCCTGCTAGGTAACCAGACTCCAACAGCCAATGGGTTGTTACGTCTTCCTAGGTTCTCATACATCTTGGAATTATTTATTATTGCTGCAAACCCTCTCCTTGCCTGACCAATATTGCATATGTCATTTCTGCTCCAGTAGTGGTAGACACTGGTGCTATGTAGTGTCACCCCAATAACACTTGTGGAGAGAAAGCAGAAATGTCTGGGTGTTGAGCCCACAGTGTATTGTGGGTTGGAGGTTCATTATCTTGGCCATAAGGTATAATGCAAATTACCCTCACCGTACTGAATTGTTTAGACATCCCTAATGGCCTCAAGTCAATCCCCAGAGGAGAAAGGAGATGGGATGTAGACCAGGCCAAGGCTCTTTAATCACATTTATTAATTTCAAGGTAAAAGTTGAGTTTATAGCATTATAAAATGAAAAAGTATTCCCTTGCCTAACTTCTTTGGAGACAGGCCTGAATGTCATCCTTGGTTTATTTCTCTGAGGAATTAACTGCTTGGCTTCCTTCAAAGTTTAATTAAATTGTCACATAACACATAAAATAGCAAATAAAACAGGCTTTTCCTATGTCCTGGTGTTAATTTTATGTCATCAAAATTGTTTAGCTTGTTAGCTGCCTAACTTGGTCTGCCCCAGTTACCAATTAAGGCTTCTATCTCGGTCCTTCTCCTACTTAAGTGCAGCTCTGGCTGCACTCTTGTTATACCTTTCCTTTCCTTGGGGGTTGCAGCTGATAATTTTTAAATAGATTCTTCATGCTTCATACTGTACAGTTTTTGATAGTAGAAGAAGGTTCAAAAGGTTTGGTTCAAGGAAAAATCTATCCACATACCACAGCATTTATAGGAAGTTTTTTTTAAGTACTGTTGGGTCCATAAGGGTAGATGAAGAAACTGAGGCTCAGAGAAGTGGCCTGAGCTGTCACCAGTCATGTGATAAGTAAATGGCACTGAAGTAATGATCTGGGAAAGCCAGTTCCAAGGGTGAGGTCTATGGATGTCTGCTGCTAGGGTTTTGCCTGGTCTTCTCTTCTCTATTTGGTGACATTTCCTGACTCAGAGTTGTAGCATTCCTTACTCTGTGGATGTGATGATCCTTTCTATCAGCCTTCCTGGGTAGAAACACTCCTTTACCTAATCTCTTCCTTCTCTCCTCCCTTCTGCAAGTCTCAGCTTCTATTAGAGTGAGACCTTTCCATCACTCCCTGGAGGAAGGAGGTTTGGCATGAACTCCTCCGGTCATCCCACCACACTTGTCCCCTTCCGCTCCCCATGGAAAGATGGTAACTCTCTGACCAGCATTCCTCTGAAGCCTGGTACACTCTGGATCACACCAGCAGAAGGTGGAGCCACTACTGTGGCTTTCTCTTGCCCTCAGTTGTGTCAGACCCTGGCGTGAAAACAAGACCATAGCCTGTGCTACAGTGGCCAGGCAAACATCTTTTTGGTGGGTCACATTTTCATGACATGATGTGTCTGTTTGAGTTAGGGGAAGGCAGGAGGAAGTTGAAGTTTAACTGTCTTCAAGCTGCCTTTGTAAATTTAACTGTCAGGGAGCAAGAACATCAGGGCATAGTGAGAACAAATGCAGCCCAGTCATATGTGATATTGCACTTTGATATTTAAATCCATTTCTTAAGTGATTGATATCCAGTGGATGGAGGGGGTGAATGGTTAGGGGCCACAGATTTCCAACTCTTTATTTCATCTACTCTGGTAATTCCCAAGTTAATGCTGAATGACTTAGATTCTTCAATGTGTCCCCAGATAGCATAAGAACTATTTAGCATACTGGAAAAGGATAGTGTGTGTTTTCCCTCACCCTGTCTATCTCCTCATCTCCCTCACAGTTCCCTCAGTATGCTTCTGAGACATTCAGAGTCCAGAGAAGTTCCCTCTGAAATATTGTACTTTTCTACATCTAGTTCCCAAATACTCTCCATGTGATTCCAAGCATATATAGCACATCTTCTTGTACTTCCCACCACAGATACAATTCCCTGAAAAACTCTTGTACCTCCTGCCTGAATGTGCTGTGTGATAGTTTGAGTCAGGTGTTCCCCATCAACTCATGTGTTCTGAATGCTTGATCCCCAGCTGGTGGCAGCTTTGGAATTGGAGCCTCTTGGTGGTGTGTTGTTGGGGATAGGCTGATGGGTATTATAGCTAGCTTCCCCTTGCCAGTATTTGGCACACTCTCCTGCTGCTGTTTTCCAGCCTCTGTGCATGCCTTGGTTTCCTCTGTCACCATAGAGCTTTCCTTGCAGTCTGTAAGAAAAAATAAACCCTCTCTTCATATCAGCTGCTTTTGGTCGGGTGCTTTGTGCCAGCAACAAGACAGTAACTGCAACATGCTACCATGACATAATATTAACCAGAAGCTCAAATTCAAGTGAATTAATTATCAATGATTTCAACTAGGTACAACAAAGTACAAAGACTCACATGAGCAGTTTCCCTCTTTTAAATGAACACTATTGTGGGTTTTGTCTCTTAATTGCCATTATTTTAGAAACAAATTTATTCACTGCTTTTACTCAACTCATGTTCAATGAGCATTTATTTCATGTCAAACTCCTACTGTTCCTTGAGGATTTCATGATATTTAAGACACAGTTCTGCTTTTACAAAGTTCTTAAGTTAGAAGAGTTTCAACTTTGACAAACATAATGCCATAGATGGATGAATGGGCAAGGTTCTATAGGATTGGACAGGAAAGCAAATTCCAACCTTCCTAGGGTAGGGGGGAAATTTTCAAAAAGGTCTTAGAAGGGTAACGTCTCTCTAATCCAGAAGGAGAAGACAACACAATGAGTCCAGAAGGGTACTGGTAGGAAGGCAGCTGAAGGATGAGTTAGTGCTGGGGGAACAGTGCCCAGAGAACTCGGAAGCCTAGACCTCAATGAAGATGCAAACATGGACCTTTCCAATCATCATTGAGCAAGTTCTCAAGAGATGATGCCATTAATTAATGTTGGAAACAGACTTTCTGCTATTCATCAAGCACTCTGCCAAGCACTCTCCATGCACTAATTTAATATTCACAACAAATCTATAGGGCAAATACTCTTTTTCAAGTAGTTATTTCTTATTTAAAACCCTGGAGGGGGGCTAAGTCAGCAGGTAATGGGAGTGTTAATTCTTGGAGAAATAAGTCATTTGAGAACTGGGAGTTGGAAGGCAGACCTACTGAGAGCACAGCTGCTGAGCACATGCA
This sequence comes from Zapus hudsonius, assembly GCA_004024765.1. Lineage (NCBI taxonomy): Eukaryota > Metazoa > Chordata > Mammalia > Rodentia > Dipodidae > Zapus > Zapus hudsonius. The sequence continues at coordinate 13,501 of PVHP010032478.1, read as the reverse complement.
CACTGGTGTTCATGTTCATGATGGTGACTGTGAGGAGCACCTCCCTGGGGCAGAGGCAGCCTCATGCTCAGAGCTTCTTTGTTCCACAGTGGAATCTTCACAGGGGAAGCTCTGTTCATAAAAGTTATTTTATTGTTACCCTGCAAACTAGACCCAGTAAATGTTGCTCCTAAAGACTGATTTAGACCCACCCGAATCTAGTTTTAGCCTCTGGCTCATTGCAAACCCCAGGTCTGCTACCTAACATGGCCCACTGTCTCAGCCTCCTGTGGGAAGAGAGCTAGCCACAGAGCATCTCCAATGATGCTAGTATCATAGGTATTGCATCTCAGTGCTCCCACGACTTCCTCTATCACTTCCAGATTCAGGTGCAGTGACAAGCCAGGGGCTGCACCATTCAGTGGACCTGGGAGACACATCTTCTACCCTGAGTCCTGTGACAACTACAGCACACAAAGTTATACCTGCGCTTATTAATTCTGTCCCTGACATTTGAAGAAATTGCTACTGGACACCACCTTGAATAAATGGAAAATATGAGATCTAGCATCATAGAGGGAGACCCAGATGGCAAGAAAAAAATATAGTTGTTAAGTAGGAATTTACAAATACTCCCTGGGAATACCCCTGGTCTGTTTGCCCCAAAATTAGCACATGGATCCCATCACCTTGTGTCTTAGCCTTGCTGGCTCTCCCACTTTCTTGGCTGAAATTGGGCTCTGGCTGTTTCTCACCTGCATACCTTAAACATCCAGCTCCAATACCACACCCATTTCTTCCAGCAACTTCTGTTTTCAGATAAAATGCCTCACTGGAGACACATGGGCCTGGCTTTCTCAGTGGCTATCAGGAGTCAGGCAATATCACCTGGAAATACAGCTCAGCTGATTCCTTGTGGACCTGTAAGAGACAGAAGATGGGGAAGGTCCTGAGAATTGACCAGCCCTTCAATTTTCTCTGGACTGACAGTTCTGAGATGAAGAACTACCACTCTGCCTGTATGAAGACCTCCCAAGGGCCCATTGTGAACTTTGTTTTACTGTGAAAGAGACCAGCTCAGTATCCTGTCTCCCTATATTTTCTTTCCTTCCTTTGGAGTCCACTTGCCCTGGGATTATCTCTCCCAATAAAGCCTTTGTGTGCTTTAAAAAACTTTGGTTTTTTTGTTGTTGTCTGTTTGTTTGCTAGCAGAACAAATTATGATAACCGACCTAGCAATTAATCTCAAGTGAGGTTTAACCAGAAAGAATAATCAAAGTTTACTCAATGGTTGCAACTCAAAGGCATCCAAAGTATTCCTCATTCTAAACTACTGAGACCAGCTGAGGTGGAAATAAGTTGGAGTTTAATCACACAGAACAAATTTTAGCTTGGTTCTGCTATCAACATGGCCTTCTGTCCTATCTAAACCTCTATATCCCTAGCTCAAAATTGGAAACAATCAGATTTCTTTAATAGAGCCATTGAAGACAACACTTAAGACCAGTACCTCACTTAGCAGTTGATATGTGGTCAGTGAAGATTGGCTATCCTACATTGGGGTTCTTGCTCCTAGATATGGTAAAATTGGCTAATATCCTCATTTTGTACCTCTATAGCTTCTCCTCTTGGTTCCCTTTATAAACAGGGAACCCATGCGTTCAAAGTCTTGGTCTTGACTGTCAGGGACAATCTATTTTATCAGTGGCTTCCATTTCTGGCACCGAGGTGTTCCATTACCTCTCCAAAGCCTGACACATTTTAGGCACCTTGTGTTATCAGAACAGTTTCATGGGAGTCAGCTCCCACCTGCAGTATCAACCTGCCCCGTCCTGTGACCAGGAGACACACAACAGAACATAACTCATGCCTACGTTCCCACATATGGGAAAAGCAGTTGTGTATTTAATTTCACGATGTTGATCAATGGACATCTCCTGAATCTTAACATCATGCTCTCAGAATTAATTGTCATTTCCAACCTTCTGTGTAGGATATACTTTATATTGATTCCAGGAATGTATCTACATCAATATGAATATCAACATGCAAATGCATGGAAATGACATCCAAATGGGGCTAAATATAGTGCTGTAAAAGAAAATTAACTTGTAGATGCAAGCATATAAGTGTTCTATATGAGAAAAGCATTTAGTGATTGTTCTCAACATTCACGAAATCTACTCGGAAGGAAATTGGCCACAATGAGAGATCTTAATTAAACATGAGGAAGAACGATTGGTGTTCTCAGAACTATGAAGTAAGTGAGAGGTAGGTGGAAGTCTAGGGTAGGCTGGTGAGGAAGAGAATAGAATCTTGTCCAGTCTGTTCAGATGGAACATAGAAAATGTTGTAATGCCTGCAGGCATCAAGGTGGAAAAGATTCTCCCACTCACCAGATGTCAAGGCAGGGGGATCAGAGTGCTGGTGAATTCTAACCTCTCTCTTGCGCTGTTTCACACATGAGGAAACAAAGGGCCAGGGAAAGTAAGCAGGTTGCCTGGAGTACAGAATTATATCAATCTAGGTATCTAAAGAAATATGGAGAGACTCACCATCCAAAGTTCCCATGAGCCAGAGCGCCCCAGGGCAAGCACAGGACATTTACTTCCAGAGATGCCTCAGTGCTTAACCCTTAGGATTTCTACCAGGCAGATGGGACATCCTGGGAAATGAAAACTTGAAGGCTGGAGAGATGGCTCAGTGATTAAGGCACTTGCCTCCAGTTCCTAAGGCCCTGGGTTCAATTCCCCAGTACCCACATAAGACAGACCCACAAGGTAGTGGCCCTGGTGCTTTCTCTCTCTCTCTCTCTCTCTCTCTCTCTCTCTCTCTCTCTCTCTCTGTATCTCTCTGCTTGAAAATAAATAAATAAAATTTAAAAATTCTCTCCCTTTTAGAAAAATCATAACTTGAGAAAAAGCCAGCAGAAAGAGGTGGGTACTACCTCAGAGAAGCACGAAAGAGTGAAGACATTGTCCTCCTCAGAGAAGTGGTCAGTGGTCCTCAGCCCAGTATGTAGCTTATCCTAGTCATGTGGGCAATGCTGCTTCAGTTTGAAAATAAGCCCCACAGCCCACTGCAATGTAGCAGGTCAGAACTTCCACTGTATCACTGCTGTAGTAGGGAGATCAGAGACCACTCAGAATGAACCAGCATGAAGAGGCACCTAGTTCTGCAAAATAAGCTGAAATCTCTAAGAGAGTGCAAGAGGCAATATGCTATCCATCCAAGGAAGACACACACCAGAGATGCGGATTAGCACACACCCATAACTCCAGCCCATAACTTCCTCAATCAGCCTTACTGGGGTGTCATGGCTTTACTGACAACCAGAACAATATCCTTCAGCTGCAAACCAGTCAGCATGACTTCCTTTCATGGAGAACCAGGTTTCACAGTGCTGCTCCACTTCATAGGAACAACCATTTCTTCCCTGTTCCTTCTTTGTCCTTTGTCCCTTTGTCTACAAGTCAGCTAATATGTCACAGTATCTTCCTGATTCCACAGCCTTCCCATCTAATAAACAAAGTAAGAAGAGGTGCATTAAAAACTCCCTGAATGAAAAGGTGGAGGAGTAACTGAATAAGGATGGGAATAGCATACACCCGTGAAGACACTCAGGAAGAGGTGTCAAAGGGAGGCAACAGAACTAGGTAGAGACAAAGGGGATGGGGGATCAAAGTCAGAAAGGTTCCTTTCAGAGTGTGCCTGGATCCCCTCTTTAAAGGGCATCTCGGAACAGAGCTGCTTCATTAGGTGGCCACTTCAGACGGTTGAGGCCCCAAGAGTGTTATGCATTCTCATCCTTCTCATACACAGAACCAGGATGAGAAGCTGGATGAGGCCCAAGGAAAGATACCTGCCTTGCTCCACTTACTTTCAAAGTGAGGTCAAGAAGAAGGAAGAAAAGAAAGGAAGGAAGGAAGGAAGGAAGGAAGGAAGGAAGGAAGGAAGGAAGGAAGGAAGGAAGGAAGGAAGGAAGAAAGAGCAGCTCAGCTCTTGTCCTTACAACAGACCCTAGGCTGATTCACACCCATCCCAAAATTCTTTGTATTGATTTCCAACCCATCTGATATATTCTCCTCCCTTGATATTGTGGTTGCCAGGAGGTAGGTGGCTGAAGCCTTGGCAGAAGCAGATGGCTGAGATCCCACTGACCACCCACACTTGGCATTGAACAAGAATGATTTTATATGTAGAAATACTAAAACAATATAACATAAATAATAGTGTATCAAAGCGCTACTAAGACATGCATTGAAAGTGCATGGAATCTGGTACCTAATTTACAAATATTATTTACTCTAGACATCACAAAACTCTGTGAAATCTGCATTATTAATACCCTCTTGATACTGTGGATAAAGAAACTGAGACACAGAATATCCAAAGAAGTCTAGAATGTTCTGGAAACCTTGAAAGGGGTGTGAGGAGAAGTGTTTTGGTTTCAGTTTGACAGGAACAGAAAACACGATATTAATGGTGACCTGACTCATTCTTTACTCATGCCTTTCATTTTCCATGTTCAATGTAAGAGAAATTTATTTTAACTTTGGCACCAGTGTGTCTCCATAATGGTAAGAATGCCACTGTTTTCCATGTTATTCCTCTGGTCAAAGCTATTCAACGTGCAGCCCCCTTTGAGTGTGTCTCTGCCTTCATTCCTGCCCAAATTCACCTTATTTTCAACACAAGAGATTCAAGGCCCTGAGAATGCGTTCAAGTCCCTCCTCTCCTAAGAGTCTTCCTCTGGTCTCATCTGGAGGATTTCAAATCCTTGGGTGGGGATGTAGCTCAGTAGTGGAGTGCTGGCTTGGTGTGCAAAAGGACCCTAGCTTTGATTCCAAGCACTGAAAAAGACAGACAGAAGAAGGAAAGAAAGAAAGAAGGAAAGAAAGACAGAAAGAAAGAAATAAAGAAAGAAAGGAAGGAAGGAAGGAAGGAAGAAAGAAAGAAAGAATTAAAGAAAAAGAAAGAAAGAAGCAAAGCGAGGAAGGGAGGAAGGAAGGAAGAAAGGATAAGGGAAAAAGAAATGTGGGAAAGGAAGAAAAAAGAAAAGAAATAAAAGGGAAGAAGGGAGGGAGGGAGGAAAAAGAGAAGGAGAGAGGGGAATGGGGAGGGAGGGAGGGAAGGAGAACCAACTGGTCAGATGTTCTATATCCACACATCTGGCCCACACTTCCCAACATGCACAGGCTTCCTTCTCACCCCGGAACAGGCGGCCCTTCCTTCAGAGCCCTTCACAGCCTGTTCTCTTCCCTGGGGAAGATCTCCCTTCTCATAAGTATTCAGACGCTTTGCAGCCTTACGATCTTTTCTGAAAGCCATCTATTGGGGAAGCTCTCCTTAGATTCCTCTCTAAAATTTCTCTAAAGGTTTTTATTTTTCTCCTTAGCAACCATTACTAATTACAGACACCCTACTTCATTCTCTCTCAGATGAAGTTTTCCCGTCTCCCCACCTCTTTGCACCAAGGACCCAGGGTCAAGAATTCCACCACAGTTCAGGTTATGACTGTGCCCTGAGAGGACAGAAGAGTCAGACACATAAAGAGTCGTGATGGTTCACATGGGACACGGAGCTCAGAGGAGCACAGACGGGACTCATGCAGTTTCACTGTGCCCACAGGGAGGTGTCAGCTAAACCAGCACATTTGCTCTTACACTTCTTTCTCATTGGCCCATGATGTAGTGGGGCATCTTGCAACCAATGATGTCTGAGACCCTATGAAAGGCTGAGGATCATTTTCTCACTGGCCATGCATCTGTCACCACACACCAAGCTCCATGATAGCACACACTTCTTCATGATGGGTAAAAGGACAAGCTACCCTTGTGGGATTTGCTTGGCACACAGTAGGACCTCAACAAGTCACTCTTGAACAAATGACGTGAGTAAATAAATCTTATCTGCAAATGCAACTACAGGTTCTATCATAGAGCGTTCCTTTCTATCTTCTTCCCTTGAAACTCCAACAACAGACAAATTTAAAATCACTGCTGTAGAGTTCTGTGGTATAAACAGGCCATCGTTTCCTTTTCCTGGTATGCTTGATCACAAGCAGTTTACATATCTATTTTATTTATTTATTTATTTGAGAGACCGACAGAGAGAAGGAGGCAGAAAGAACATATGAGCTCACCAGGACCTCCTGCCACTGTTCATGAATTCCAGACACATGCACCACTTTGTGCATCTGGATTTATGTGGGTGTTGGGGAATCTAACCGGGGCCTTCAGACTTTCAGGCTTTGCATGTAAGCACCTTTAACCAATTAGCCATCTCTCCAGCAACACCCCCCCAGCACCCCATGTATTTCCTTTTGACTTCACCTTGCTCTCCAGCCTGGGGATTCCCTACAGGGCACATATGCCATAACACATCAGACACAACATCACTACAAACAGCTTTGTAGAGCCCCTTTGGACAGCTGACAGCAGGTGTCTATTAATAACAGAGAAGGGGGAGGGGCTGGCTTCTGCCACCTGGCTACTGCTTTCCTTCTGTGTGTAAAATCCTTTCCACAGCTTCTCTGTGCCCAAAGCCTACACCAAACTCCTTGCCTTGCCCTTCTCCCTCTGTTTTCTATTTAACCTTGGCAGCTTCACCTCACATTGCTGCCCTCCTCTCGCTCCTTCTTCTAGTCAAACTCCCTTCTGCAAACAAACACCAAAAAAGAAAAAAAAATCACTCTGCAACCGATTGAGTTTGAGAGGTGGAGAGGATGGGAGGATCCAAATCAAGTCCTAAAGAGGAAGCGAAATGAAGTGTGTAATCACTAGCAATGCAATACTCCTCACAGACAAGGCAGTTAAGCCAAAATCAGAATGCATTGTCCCTCAAAGTGTGAGGTGTAAAGTATTTTATAAATAAAGTAGTTAACTTACATGAATCACATGGAAATAAAATTGTTACCTAGAATGTATTGCATGTCAGTCACACTCCAGGCTGGACTGGTTTTATATATATGTACCTGCACTGGGAAGGCAGAGACAGGGAATCCTCTGGATAAGTGGCTAGCAAGTCTAGCAGAACCAGCAAGCTTCAGGTACAGAGAGACTCAGATTCCATGAATAAGGTGGAAAGAGATTGAGGGAGACCCCTGACATTACCTCTGGCCTACACACACACACACACACACACACACACACACACACACACACACACACACACACACTCACACACATATACACACATATAGACACACATACACACATACATACATACACACATGTACACACATCTACTCTCACACAAACACACATACACATATTCATGCACACCACACACATACACAAGAAGAAAGAAAAGAAAGGTCTGCATGCTCATTATTCCTCCCTAACCAGCACTCTTTGTTTGTTTTTGCCTGTGGAACACCAGCTGAAACCTAACTGCCCCCCTCACCACATACACATTAGGCATTAGGATGCTTTTGTCTGCAGGTGATATAAAGCCTCAACCTCAAGTAGATGTGAACAATAAGGAAGACATTGAATTATCTCCGGGAACAAAAGACCAGAGCTTGTGTTCTGGGCTTTAACTGGGTAAAAAAGACAGAAATTATTTCTGGTCTTCCTGGTCAGTTACCCTAAGGGACTTGACCTTGCTTGATTTTTGTTGTGGTTTGTTTTTCCCATGATTCACTCCACGACTGCATATTCATGTTCCTGAGATATCACTTCTGTGCTAAGTGTCCTCTCATTCACAGCTTTTCCCTTTTGGTTTGGCAAGGAGGCTCTTGCAGGGTCTCCTCACAGTGAAGCAAAAGCTGGCAAGAATTTCCACAGCCACTTTAGTTCAAAGAAGGTCTAGAACTAGGACATAGCTCTTGAGTCCCGTCCTCAGCAACAGGAGCCCAGGCCCTGTCAGGCTAACCTGACTGTGAACAGAAGCACCAGGTCAGCAGCTCAGCTCTGTAAGCAGATTTCAGGACTCACTGTGTTGTTTTGAGGTCCTTGTATAAATGCACAAATAGGAAAGAACCCAACATATTTTCCAGAGCCAAACGCTGTCAATACTTCTCTCTCCAGACGAATGATAAAGCAATTATTTGAAACACAGATCTTGTGCTACATGCATCTCACAGAGATTTGACTCAAGCATGAATTTCCCGGGCTCCCTCATCATCCAAATCCTTGTTGAGGCTGGCCTGGCCACAAGCTGATCTACTCAGATGGATCCCAACTGAGTAGCAACAGAGTCAGGATCCAGTGACAGACTCTGCCACTTCATACCTTCCCAGAACCTGAGTTGTTCTACAGAGAGACAGGCAGAGAGCTGTGTCATCATCTCTCAGCACCTTGGACACTGTTGAGACTCAGTAACTGCATGGGTTCACTGAGCAGGGCCAGGTCCTCTCTAGGCAGCAGAAACAATAATGAATGAACAGCTACGGTCCATGATCTCATAGCTTGCAGTTCATCTAGCAGGAGACAGAACCAGGGAAGACGCCAGGAGCAGTGTGTTAGGTGTTCGATGGGGCACTGGGGGTCATGCAGGATTGCACGGGAGGGACAGTGGCTACTGGTCCTGAAATGCTCACTTCTGAGGTGATGTGGAAGCTCAGCTCTGATGTATGTGCAGAAATGAGACATGCAAAGAGTGAAGGAAGATAGAGGGAGGATGCCCAGAATGAGAGTGGATTGGATGCCTTGGTGGAAGTAAAAGTAATTCAAACTGGTAGGACTGGGAAGTCCACATGAGTTCGCAGTTTGCAGTGGGCAGAGGTGGTGACTGGTGTGAGGGCTGGTGAGAGTCATGAGATGAAGCCAGAGAAACAGGCAGAACCAGGTCACAAGGGACTTTAGACACTGAAAAAATGTTTTGTTTTTTTCCCCAAAATCCCAAACACCAGAAACGGCTTTACATAAAGGAATAAAATGATCACATTTGCATCTTTACATATTGATTTGGCTGCTGTGTAAAGAATGGATTAAAAGAGACAACACCAGGTGAAATGGAGATTAATTAAAGGCCCTCTAAGGCAGACTAGATTAGAAGTGAACGAACACGAGCACAAATGAGAAATGACATTGCCTGACATCTATGGCACAGAAATGCTAGGTTTTTCATCCTGGCACACAATGGTTAACTCCGTTAATGGTTATTCACTGAGAACCTATTCGTACTCACCTTCACCCTGCTCCATCCCCACCACTCAGGGTCACAATCCAAGATGAGCTAGACAGGTGAAGTAACAAGTTGGGGTGATCAATGTTTTCAGGGTAGGTTAGTAATATGGACACTTTCCATTTGTTTTCCCTCCTCCGTCTTCTATCCCTCCATATACCTGATAAAAGATGCTCCTCCCTGTGGAAATCCATTCTGTGTGGTGTGAGGGGCTATGCAAACAAGCAATTCCATGCCCCTCACCACAGAGATGGCTTAAATGTGCACATATCAAACCACTGGGAACAGCCAATCCCACCTTTCCCCTGTCATATTAGAGTACATACACTTAAACAGACCGGGGTTGTCAACTTCAGGATTCTACTAACAAGGTCAATAAAATAAACCATTGCGAAGGTCAAATGTGATTACCTGCTTAAGAATATTGATGAGACTGAAGATGATCTTTGCATAAGGACACACACACACACACACACACACAGAGAGAGAGAGAGAGAGAGAGAGAGAGAGCCTAATTATAATATTAGAAAATTTAAACCATAAAATCATATCCTCATCCCAGTTGGCTGTGAGGCAATTCTCCTTTATGACTAGGAAGCTTGAGTTGATCTTCTGCCACACACATCCAGAAAGATTTTAATCTGAAAAGATTCCAGGAAATACAGAGAGAAAAGGATATAAAACTGGTTGGAGCAAAGGAACAATCCCAGGAGAATTTTAAGAGAGGACAGCACATGAGGAAAGGGGCAGAAGCAGTCAGTATCCCAGGCAGGAGGAACACAATGGTGGAGGCAGGGAAGAATCTGGAAGGGAGAGGGAAGCTCCGTTATCTCAGCCCTGCAGAGCACATGCATACTTATGCCTGACTGCAGGAGGACCTGACCATGGTCATGTCTGAGGAGCCCGTGTCTGGGCACTGGAATTGTCATGTGACTGGTTTTAAGGATGACTAACGTCCTGGCAATTACATTTTAATCCATTCAGAGTTTCAGGGTGAGTTTAAGAGCAACACCAAGAAGAAATATTCAAAACCTACTATTTAATTATCTACTCATTACTGAGACAAAGCCCCTGACCAAAAGCAACAGATGGGGGGAAAGGGTTAATTTTGGCTTACAGTCTTGAGGGGAAGCCTCAGGATGGCAGGGAAAAGATGGCATGAACAGAGGCTGGACATCACCTCTGCCACAGCAGGAAAATAGCAGCAGGAAAGCGAGCCAAGCTCTGGCAAGGGAGAGCTGGCTACAACACCCCTAAGCCCACTCCCCAACAACACACCTCCTCCAGCAAGGCTCTCAAATTGCCACCACCTGGGCACCAAGCTTTCAGAGCACATGAATTTATGGGGGACATCTGTGTCAAAGCACCCACACCTACAAACATAGTTAGATTTTCTGGGTTGAGATACTGTCATCTTTCCTGGATAAAAGACTCAGCCTTTTCCCAATATTGCTTAATAATTAATAGGATTGCATTCAATAGATGACAATAGATGTGTCAAGCCATTTGTCTGCACAGAAGGGGTACATTTTGGTCCAACCTGGTGATAACATTTTCCTCTTGGTGGTTTTATGTAATTGGATGAATTATCCCTATAAGCAGCCAATAGAAGACACATACGACAGGCCAGTGTTCCAAAAGGAGGAGACTGAAGTCCAGATATGGGAAGCATCAGGTCGAACACTTGAATTCTCTATCTGCAGTTCACCTGGGGCATCTTTTCATACCCTTCCCTCAGGTACTCTCACTCAAGTCACCATTTTCTGCCCTGTTCTTCCTCCACCAAAATGTAACCGTGAACTTCTCCTTCCTGCTAGGGCATTCATGAAGATTCTACTGGCATCACGAAAGACATTATCTACATTGCAATTATAGTAATTGGCCCAAAGATATCTGCCAAACTGTATTTGTGAAAGCACACGGAAGCCAGGGTCCATAATGTCCTACTTGCCTGTCTTTCCTTGGGGCTTCATGGTAATACTGCTGGCCTTGGTGATTAATGTGTTAATAAGGAAGATGAAGGTTCCTGGGTGCTTGAGCAAAGAGGAGCTGCCTACCAAAATGGATTATCCTGGTCCATCAGGTGGAACCCTGAGGGGGGCACTGCTTCATGCTCCTCCAGGGGCATGACTTAGCACCAACCTCCTGGTCATAAGGATATATTAAGGGGAAAGCAATTTTGTTCAGCTTGCTTGATGATTTCGAGTTTTCAGAACTCATCCTGCCCTAGGGAGGGAGCACACAAGGGGAACCAAGGTCTAACTTCTCAACTTGCTCTAAATTGAATTTAATGTCACCTTGAAGAAGTCACTTTACTTTGCGCCTTGGTTTTCCTTGTACATTGTTGCAGTCAGAGTTTCATTGCTGTGGCAAAGAAGATCCCAACCAAACAGTGACCTGTGGAGGAAAGGGTTTATTTTGGCTTATGGCGGAGGTGATGTCCACCCTTCTGTTCATGATGTTGTTTTCCCCACCATTATGGTATAAACAGAGGGTGGACATCACCTCCACCACAGCACTGCAAACAGTGACAGGAAGGTGTGCTAAACACTGGCAAGGAGAAGCTGGTTTATAACACCGATAAGCCCACTCCCAACAACACACCTCCAACAAGTTTCCAATTCCAAAACTGCCATCAGCTGGGAATTGAGCATTCAGAACACATTCATTTGTGGAGGACACCTGGATCAAACCATGTCACACATACAAAGAGGATGGGGGCTGGAAAGATGGCTCAGCAGTTAGGGTGCTTGCCTGCAAAGCCTACTGACCCAGGTGTGATTCTGCAGTACCCATGTAAAGCCAGATGCACAAAGTGGCCCATGCATTTGGAGTTCATTTCCAGTGGCTGAAGGCCCTGTTGCACCCATTCTCTCTGTCTGTCTCCCTTTATCTCTCCCTGCTTGCAAATAAAGGAATAAAAAATATTTTAAAAAGAAGATAGGATTAGGTAATTCTCCAAACCCTTTCTTCACAAGATAACCTATGATCTCATTAGTTGAGCCATAAAAATCTCTCCATAGTAGGAATTTCCTCTCCTGATATTTACTGTTGAAACAGTCAAATCCTTTCCTAATTTGGTGCAGCAGAAGGATCAGTATTAATACCTCAGTCTCAGGATCATCATCTTCAGGGAAGTGCCCTGGAATGAGGTTTGTTCAAACACCACAGCAATTTCCACGATCATTCAAGTGTGGCAAACAGTAAGATGGCATGGTTTGTAGAATCTGTAGAGATCCCCTATCCACAGATCTTGTGTTTAGCTATATATGGGAATCACCTGGGAGTATTAAAACCCCTGTCATCATGACATCATCTCCTCAAACTCAGACTAAATTGGCCTGAGTACAGCCTGGATGTGGGTTTTTTAAAAGAATCTTACAGTGGTTCTGCTATGTAGCCATGTTTGGGATCCTCTACCCTAAGCTCAAACAACTCAGCTCAGCTTTCCTTCTCCACTCTTGCCTCCCATGTGAGATCCTGGCTGTTTAGGCACCTCTGTCAATGATTCAGGTGATCAAAGGATGAGTTCTCTCCACACACCAGCTGGGCTCATGGAATCGGAGTGTCCCATGCAAAAATGGACCCATTGCTTGTTGCTTCAGTATCACTGGAACTTATAATGCCAATGGAGATCCCAAGTGCTCAGTGAGTATGAGGTGGGCTGAAACCCAGAACTATCAAGTGGGGTTCGAAAGACCATTAGAATCTTTTCACAGGCCCAAGACACTTGGCAAATAACGTCCCATGATTATATCATTTTAATTTCATCTTAAGAAACAGGACTAGTGCTTGCTATACCTGCCAGCTTTTGAGCCTCCACTGTATGCCATGCACTGTGCAACCCTCACAGACACACGCCCATGTTTCCAAGGCAAGGAACTCAAGTTCAAATTTGAAGGTCACTCTGTCAGCTCAAAAAGGAAGAGAAGTCCAAGTGCACAGCCATCAAACAGCAGGCCAAAACCAGCACTCAAGCCACACCAAACCTGTAATTTATGTGGTAGATTGTTTTATTTTTGAGTAATAAAGTCTCTCTCCCTCTGCCCATCATCTCATTCCATATAATTTACATGAAAACCTTGTCACTGGAGTATTGTCCCTGTGGGAGATGTCAACTTTCTAAATCAGAGCAGGAGCTGTAGCTTGTCTGCGGGAGATATTGTCCCATTCAAGCCACCAGCACAGGTCTGTTAAGAGAAGCTGTCCAGGTAGAGAGAGACTTGACATTTTAAAAATGTCTATTATTGCCAACAACATCTTTTCCAACATTTCAGAACTCTACAACCTCAACCCCAGTACATGTGAGTCTATTGTTCATCCTATATTCAATCAATGATAGTTCAATACTGAGAGGAGATGGATGTGTGCACATGCATGTGTGCCTATG
>PVHP010032477.1:0-20247 GCA_004024765.1 Zapus hudsonius | reverse complement strand
CGGCCAAGAGGTCTTTTCAGCTCTTAAACAGAAATGTTACAGCTCCAGTTCTTTCTAGAGACTGGTCATTTGGGGTCAGGCACAAAAGGTGACTGGGAGTTAGGCTCTTAATGTTAGGTCACTGGGTCAGGTTCCAAGTGGAACGAGCAGTCTAAGTCTGATTGGCATTTTTTGCTTTTATTATTTTTGGCCTTTTGTTTCTGTGTACATCAAAGCTTCAAATTATTCCTATTGTAGAAAAAAATGCAAACTATTTCTGCTTATATAATGATGTCAACGTGTTACAAGCATTCTGATTTTAATATTTCAAGATTAACTACACCTGTTTCCTTTTCCACTTTAGTCTGGTCACTAGAATGCTCACAATTGCACATGTGGCTCGTGTTACCTTTCCATTGCAGTGCCGAGTTAGATCCTCCTGAACTTGGCCACAGCTTTGGCTGGTTGTTTGTCTATTTGGTCAAGATTGGGGCAGGTGGAGCCAGAGGAAGGAAGAACAGTGGTGTGTGTGTGTATCTGTATGATCACTGCCCCCGCAGGCGACGGGCAGTGATACCAAACCAAGCACAGTTTTGGGGAGGAAAGTATTTATTCAGGCTACAGATCCAGGAGAAGTCTCATAAAAGTGAAAGAGGCTGGCCCTCTTTCACAGGTCCGAGCAGAGAGAGAAACCCGAGAGAGAAACCCGTCACCAACACCATACACACACTAGCAAACAGGCAGGAGGGCAAGGAGAGAATTTCTTCTCCTTTATATAGCCCCAGGGTGGGGCCTTGCAATTCTATCCCAGACTTAATGGCTTCCTGAGTCTGGAATTTCCTTCCTGCACTGCCCATACAGGAAAGGATGTTTACTTCTAGGATGTTTGAACTTCTTTACATTCTGCCCCCTACTGAGAGGCTGCCTTCCTGTGAACATCCTCAGAGACCCACCCAAGATTACTTGAAAGGTCAAGTTGACAACGAAACTTAACCATCACACTCTGCCTCCTGAGTGTTGTTATTAAAGGCATGTGCCACAACCCCCAGATCCACCTTATTTTTTGAAACAGACTCTCACTGAGCTTGGAACTCTCTTACTTGATTAGACAACCTAGCCAGCAAGCCCCTGGGATTCTTTCATCTCCAACTCCCTAGCCCTGGGATTACAGGCAGAAACCATCATGCCTGGTTTTTACATATGTTGGGGATCAGAACTCAGTACCTGATGTCTTTAGGCAAACACTTTACTAAGAAATCTCCCCTGCCCAAGACCTAGACTTTAAATTACACACACACACACACACACACACACACACACACACGGTTTTTTAATTGATTGATTGTAAACTTCACTGTATGAACATATTGCACACGGGTAATATCCCCACTGGGTCACACTTGTATGTCCTCTCACACTTCCAATTCCACTGAGGGTCCTCCTTAGTGGGGTTATCAGTATTCACTGTGGGGTCATGATTGCACCAGCCAGTCTGTCTCATGATACTCCTTCCCTTCCTGTGGTTCTTACAATCTTTCTACCCTCTCTTCCACAGTGTTCTCTGAGCCTTGGAGGCAGGCCATAGGTTTCCTTTAGTGTTGTGCTCTGAATCCTCTGAATTTCTGCTCCAACGAGTCTTTGGGTCTCTACCATCTCCCTGGAGGGGATTCTCAGTCTAGCAATGAGGGCAGTACTTATGTTTAATCTACCTCTTCCTCTGTAATGTCTCCTGGACCCTAGCAGATAAGATAATAGATGACTTGTTTCATGCTAGGCAATCATCTTTCTTTTTTTATGGAACTGGTAGATCTTAGGTCTCCCCAGTACTTCCTGCCATTTGTAAAAAGCAGATTCTCCAACCCAGAGTGAGAGCAGTATGTATCAAAGGGGATAAACACAGTCATTTAAAGAGCTTTTTGATGTGCATACCCTCTCATCTTAGCCAAAGAACAGTGGGAGCTTCCCTCTAGAGTCTATGATCTTCCTATTCATAGGCTTCTGACTTGGTTCTCAGGGACAGGTATGAATTCCCTCCCACTGATCCTGCCTCATATCCAATCAGAGAGCATTTGATTATCACCATAGCCTGTGTGCCACTATAGCACAGGTGTGTGCATCGTGCCCAGCTGTTTGGTTCTGAAGTTTGCAGGATCTCCTGCTTGTTCACTGTAGCAGTCAGCCTCACACCACTGGATGAATCTCCAAACCAGGCACAGTTTGTGGGAGGAAAGGATTTATTGAAGCTACAGATCAAAGGGAAGTTCCATAACAGTGAAAGAGGCTTGCCCCTTTCACAGGTCCAAGCAGAGAGAGAAACCCATCACCAACACCACACACAGAAAAGCAAACAGGCAGGGGGCCCAGGAAAGAAATCTCCTTCCCCTTAGAAAGTCCACAAGCCAAGCCTCCAAATGCAATTTTCTCTGTACTTAACATTTCCAAATTCCCACCAGAATAGTCTATAAAGTTTGGCTTACCACCCTGGAAGACATCTTCAGTTCCAAGTACCAAGTCCATGTCCATTCCTCTAGCACACAAGTTCCAGAAGATCAAAATCCACACGATCAGGGCTGGAGAGATGGCTTAGTGGTTAAGGCACTTGCCTCCAGTGCCTAAGGCCCCGGGTTCAATTCCCCAGGACCCACATAAATGAGACCCACAAGATGGTGGCTCTGGTGCTCGCTCTCTCTCTCTCTCTCTCTCTCTCCTCGAAAAATGAATAAATAAAATAAAATAAAAATCCACACGATCAGATTCATCTCAGCTAAATCACCCCACTCCTGGTACCATATTCTGTATTAGTCAGGGTTCTCTAGAGGAACAGCATCAACAGAATGAACTATAGTAAACAAAAAGGGGGTTTATTGGATTAGCTCATGGCAGTCCCATGATAGCAGTCTGCAAGCGTGCGTGAGTCAAGAACAGGTCACTCAGTCCATGTGGCTGGATGCCTCAGGAGTCCTAATCCAGCTCCAAGGGCCTAAAGGCTTCCTGGGGAGCCACTGATCTTCAGTCCAGGCTGGAAGGCTGAGGAAGCTCTGTTTCAGTGCTGAAGAGATGCATGACAAGCACCAACACCAGCAGCCAGGCAGGCAGGGAGGCAGGCAAGGAAGCAGGCAGGGGAGTAGTGAGGAGATTTTCTCCCCCTTTATATAGCCTTAGGGTAGGTTCTGGCAACCCTATCCCAGACTTAATGGCTTCCTGAGTCTCTGGAATTTTCTTCCTTCACTGCCCACACAGGAAGGGATGTTAATTACTAGCTTCCCTTAGCTTCTTTACATCCTGCCCTCTGCTGAGAGGCTGCCTTCCTGTGAACATCCTCAGAGACCCACCCAAGATAATTAAAAAGATCAAGTTGACAACAAAACCTAACCATCTCATTCACCCTTTTGGTGACTTTTATCCTCCATCTGCTCAGGTAGGCCTTTGCAGTACTATGAGAGTTAGCTAGCAGAGAGATGGTTTCCTTCTCAGTTCCAGGATGATCTATTAATAGGACCCAGACTTTCTGATGGTGATTGGTGATTGTATTAGTTACTTTCTCTTTGCTATAACCAAATACCTGATGGAAAGCAACTTACAGAAGGCAGGGTTTATCTTGGCTTACAGTGTGAGGTTAGAATATATCATGACAGTCAAGGTGTGGTGGCAGCTGTTCACATTGAATCTGCAATCAGGAAGCAGAGCATCATGAATGTTACTGCTCAACTCAGTTTCTCCTTTTTATTCCGTTTAGGACACCACCCATGGAATGGTTTACATTCAGGGTGAGTCTTCCCAGCTCAATTAACTTAATCTAGAAAATTCTTCACAGGCATCTCCAGAGATTTGTTTCTATGGTAATTCTAAACCCTGTCAAATTGATAACCAGAGATTAATCATCACAGTGATCTTCGCAAAATGTTGCACAGGCATGTGAGACAGGACCCTGATCTAGCTTCTTTATTAATGGTGAACTCAACTGTGTTTATTCTATCTGAACCCAGTTCACTCATCTGTAAGCTGGGGATCACCATACTGCCTTATGAGGCAGTTTAGCATCTAGTAACTGACTCATGTGTTACCCATTAAACAGGAACTCAGGTTTATTCACCCAAAGCAACATCATTATCACTGAGTTCAGCAGTCATAATTGATGGTTGCTCTCTTGTTGATACTTGATATGACTTATGCAGACGGAGATACTTTTGAAAGACATAGGATTAATCCTCAATTGTATTCAGTGAGTCAGCTGGGAATGGAAACACCATTTGTAACCTTAGTCCAGGATTATCTTTGGGATGGGTCTTCTTTGTAATTTGAGGATGCTGAGCAGTGTGTCTGAACAGATGTCTCTGAAATACCTCTGCCCTCAGAGACAGAAACTGACAGCAGAGAAGTGCTTGAGAAAGTCTCAATTCATAAGTGAAGTCCTTCCATTTATAAGAGATTGCATTCAATACCACTAAAAAATTCTATAGAAGAAGCTGTGTACAATATTCTGCCTTGAGCCATTTATTCCTGGAGGGTAGTGACTCACCAGCTGTGGAAAATATAGCTCCTGTGGATTTTTGTGACAGCTACCCTAGGGTTTGCCTCCTACAGGAACATTTCATTTAATTATAGCATAATAGTAAACTGTAGCACTTCAAATATTCTCACTGAGCAGATGCGTTTATATTTTTTGCTGTCAGAGGAAACTACTTGGAGGAAATATGTGGTGTTTGCTTACAGAGTTTTGCAGCTATAGACAAACAACACTACTATTTAAAGGCTCTGAACTTGGTTCCACTGAAGGCCACCTCCTACTTTTCCCTAGCTATATCTACATGTCTCTGTTGAGGACAAATAGATCTAAAAAATACTTTGCAGTTACAGCAGGCTATGAAAATTAAGTGTGATGTAAATGGGTAGCTGTAAGCTACAACTGTTTCTTCTAGAATTCTACCTAGAGGCAGTGAATTAACCCAGAGAGAAAGAATATGGAATTGGAACAAAGAACTGGACTTACTCATGATCCAGAAACATTTTATTTTCTCCTTTAATACTCTAAGTCCTAACATCACTTTGGGGCTTTTTGCATCTATTTATAGTTCTGTTTTGCCTGTCATTGATGTGTGGGCCAAATGTAAGTCACACAGATGAAAGGGAAGAAAAGTGAAGAGAGCAGATGCAACAGAGCTACACAACTGCCCAGGAATTGCACACTGGCTATGAAGGTGTTGGTCTTAGCTGGAGGAGATAAGGCAGAGATCATAGTGTGACATGAGAGGTCCAGGTAAGAGTGGCTGTGAGTCTCAGCCATACTCTTCAAGTGACAAGAGTCATGCTCACTCAACACACTTTGGTTAAACTCGCTGCCAGTGGCAGATAATATCTTCCCTGATTTGCTCCTAAGTCTCTCCCATCCCATATTCTGTGATTTTTTAAATACATGTTTATGATGCGTGTTTGTGTGTGTGTGTGTGTGTGTGTGTGTGTGTGTGTGCGTGTAGGCCAGAGTTCAATATCAAGTGTTTTTCTCAGTTAATCTCCACCTTTTTTGTCTTTGTTTCTTTTAATTTTAAAAAGTATTTTATTTATTTATGAGAGAGAGAGAAAGAGAGAGAGAGAGAGAATGGGTGTGCCAAGGCCTCTAGCTGCTACAAATGAACTCCAGACACATGCACCCCTTTGTGCATCTGGCTTTACATGGGTACTGGGAAATTGAACCAGGGTCCTTAGGCTTGGCAGGAAAGTGCCTTAACCACTGTACAATCTCTCCAGCCCTGTTTTATTTATTTATTTATTTTGACAGTTTCTCACTGCAGCTAGACTAAATAGCTAGTAAACTCTAGGGACCCCTATTGCCACCTCCCCAGCACTGGTATTTTAGGCATGAACCAGCACACCCAGCATTTATTTATGTGGGTATTGGAAATCCAAACTCAAGTCCTTGTGCTTGCAAAGCAAACGCTTTAATTTGCCATTTACCCAGCCCTTGAGGTATGATTTTGACAGTCCAACTCTCTACAAAGTAGAATTCAGTTCCCTCCCTTGCCACCGTGGGCAGTGATCCAACCATGGTAGAAGTTACATTGTGGCATTTGAATTTAGGGTGTCAGATACCCATCTCTTACCTCTTCATTCTCTGCTCCCCTCTTCTCATGTTACCTGTGAATTTCACCCAGTGATGAGTTTCCATCACAGACACCAGGCCACAAGCTGTGGGGTTGGGGAGCCTGGGTGAGTAGTCAATAAACTGCCTGATGATTCGTCCTTGTCCTCAGACTCTACTGTGATCCAAAGTGCATTTCCCAGTCCTCTGTTTCCTGGCATGCTCCTTTTTCTGCGTTTTGATGCTTGACCAAACCATGCCAATAATTGATAACCCTCAAATGTCTTACTTCCAGAGCCAGATGTAGTGGCACACATCTGTGATCCCAGCATTCAGGAGGCTGAGGCAGGAAGAACATGGGCTTGAGGCTAGCCAAGGCTACAGAGTGAATTCCAGGTCAGCATGGGATAAAGTGAGACCTGCCTCAAAAAAAGAAATAAATCTATTTATATGATCATATGTTCGTTCATTCCCAAAATCGACTAAGAGCTTTGGCTCAGGTCATTGCCTTTTATTGAAATATTTTGCTGTGCAAGCAACATGAGTTTACCTGTTGCCTGGATGGGTAGTTTATGTTTTCTAAAACCATGGTTTTAAAAGAGCTTTTCCAAGCTGACTGATTTCAAAATCTACAGGGCTTAATATGCTTTCTTCTTTAAGTTCTAACAGGAAACAAAGAAAATACCACTCTGCTAACTGGAATAACTTGAAAAAGCACTGTTCATTTTTAAATATATATAATCCTTTGAAACCTCTGGCAAGAAGGAAATGTGTGATATTATTTGAAAGCTTGGACCTCCATCTCTCCCTCTTAATTCCGCCTGACATAGCCTGTTGCTGGCTGGCTGAGAATTCTCTCCTTTCCCATGCCGGCCCTTGAAATATGCATCTCCCACTTTGTATATATCAGTGCCAGCCAAGCAGCCAGCCCTGGGAGGCAGAGGGCACACTCTGCAGGGGAGAAGGCTCTGAGCCAGGTTTCTGGTCTACCCACCAAACTGGCGCCTTCTTTGTTTAGCTGCTCCAGCAGCTGACTCAGACAGCCTTTCTACTCCGAATTGTTAATGACCCCGTGAACCCTGACAGATTAAATCAAATTATACAGGCATCAACCCCTCCAGCTAGGTGTAATGGCAGCTTGGAGCTTGCTGTGGACCACAAACTACAAACTACATGGTTATGTTAGCAGAGTACTTATCAGGCTCTTGTCTGTGTGCCCAAGGCTACACCTACATCCAAGAGGCCCAAGCAATACAGTCTAATTCAGAATGTCTTGAACTTATAATTTTGTTCTGTCTAAACTCAGCAGGTTCCAACTGGATGGTTCCCTCCTTGCTTCTGTGAGACACAGGTTACCTGGCTGTAACCAGCATCTGTGGCTGGAACCACAGTCCCACTAGCCAACAGAAAAGTCCCCTCTGAGGTCAGGGGTGTGGTTGGAGGCCTTCATTGAGGGCAAGGAATAGGAGAAGAGAGAACTTTACAGGTGTCTGGGGAGCAAGGAAGTTAATAGAGCAAGTCTACAAGAGTTTAATATTTTCAGGTTAGTGGTATTGACATTCTTGGCTTGGCATATTGTCTGAGATGGGCCTCTTGTCCCTTTAGATTCTGTCATTTGTAATGGAAATAACTCCAAATTAAAGTATAACTAAGTTTAAAATCTCAAACCTACCAACTCCACCCACACTAGTCATAAACATTTGTGACAATGGGAGAGTAAATGCTGGTTCTTCCAGGGAGTCTGGGCATAGACCTTGGTCCTTTGCCTAACCATCTGCTGTTTTTCCTGCTTCCTGCCCCTCTAGTCACATGCTCTTGGTTTCTGGTATCAATCATGGCATTGACCTCTTTTTTATTTTTTATTTGTTTTGTTTTTTTGAGGTAGGGTCTCACTCAAGCCCAGGCTGACCTGGAATTCACTATGTAGTCTCAGAGTGGCCTTGAACTCATGGTGATCCTCCTACCTCTGCCTCCTGAGTGCTGGGATTAAAGACGTGCGCCACCACACCTGGCTACTGCATTAACCTCTTGATTAGATGTTTTCCCTTTTTCTTTTCCTTTTTTAATATTTTATTTATTATTTATGAGAGAGAGAGAGAGAGAGAGAGAGAGAGAGAGAGAGAGGTAAAAGAGAGAGAGAATGGGCACGCCAGGGCCTCTAGCCACTGCAAATGAGCTCCAGACAAATGCACCACTTTGTGCATCTGGCTTTTTGTGGGCACTGGGGAATCAAACCAGGGTCCTTAGGCTCGGCAGGCAAACATTTTACCTGCTAAGCCATTTCTCCAGCGCCTTTCCCCTTTTCTTGAAACAACTGGTATTGGATTTGAATTTTTTGTTTCTTTTCTATCCCTCTTTTTTCTTTTCTGGTCTCTCTCTCTCTCTCTCTCTCTCTCTCTCTCTCTCTCTCTCTCTCTCTCTCTCTGTGTGTGTGTGTGTGTGTGTGTGTGTGTGTGTGTGTGTGTGTGTGTGTTAGGGTCTCATTCTATAGCCCTGAATTTGCTACCTCCTTAACTCAGCCTTCTGAGTTAAAAGTGTGAATGATCAATCATGCCTGGCCTTGGATCTTTCCTTCCCCTTCCCTTCCTTGCCCCCCACCCCCTACATAGCCCAGGCTGGCCTTGGACTCACAATCCTTCCAAGTGGTATGATTGTAAGTATATACCACTACATCTAACTCTGTATTGAAATTTTCTGCTTATTAAGTAGTGTATGCATGTTCTTTTCCTTTTAATATGGAAAGTGAACATAATCCCAAAATAGAAAATTTAAGCTTTCTATATTCCCACCGCCAAGAAATAAACACTGCCTACTTGTGGAAATAAGTCCCTCTAATGTGTATATTTAAAAATGGCACTATAATGCACAGATGATACTTTATAGAGTGATTTCCCCCTTTTCTACATGAAAACCACCATTCGGTGTCATTAAATATACTGAGTGGACCAAGGTCTGCATGAACCTTGGGTAAATAAAGTGTTCCTTATCATAGACACTAGCATTTCTTCTGAATATTTAGTCATTATACATAGTGCTGTGATGAGTGTCCTTGTAAGTATACCTTTGTGTATATTCATAATTACTTAACAAGGAACATTCCTTGGAGTCAAATGACTAGGTTATAAGTTATGCAGCAAATGAAATTGTTGATGTGTCTCCACTCAGTATACTTTGGGAAACTTACGTTAATTAAGACTTAACTACTGGAAAGTGCCTGTTTTCTTTAAATTCCTCCTCCAAAAAATGCAGTGTTATTTATCTTTATAAATTGAAAAGAAAAGGAAAGTTTCTCATTGTTTTCACTGGCAATTTTATGATTGCTATGATGATGAATTTTTTAAAATTTTAAATTTTAAAATTTCTATTTTTATTTATTTGCAGAGAGAGAGAGGGAGAGAGAGAAAGAGAGAGAGAGAATGGGTCTCTTACCACTATAAGCAAACTCCAGATTCATGTGCTACTTTGTGCATCTGTCTTTACGTGGGCACTGGAGAAATGAACCCAGGTCATCAGGTTTTACAAGCAAGCACCTTTAACTATAGAGCCATCTCTCCAGCCTCCTTTAAAAAAATCTTTATTGGGGGCTGGAGAGATGGCTCAGCCGTTAAGGCACTTGCCTCCAGTGCCTAAGGCCCTGGGTTCACATAAGCCAGACCCACAAGGTGGTGGCCCTGGTTCTCTCTCTCTCTCTCTCTCTGCTTAAAAATTAATAAAATATTAAAAAAATCTTTATTGACAACCTCCATACATATAAAAAATATACCATGATCATAATCCTCTTTCACCATCCATATTTCTCCCTCCACTGAATCCCTTCTTCTTTAGAGACTCATCCGAATTGCTTATTCATCTGTTTTGCCCATTTCCTTATTAGAGTTGGTATTTTTATTTTGTTAGAATTTTTTGTATATGGAAAATAGTAACACTAGAGGGGCTGGGGAGATGGCTCCGTCAGTAAAGTGCTTGCCTTTCAAGCGTAAAAATCTGAGTTTAATTCCTATTATCCATGTTAAAAAATTTTTTAAAAGCTAGGTATAGAGGTGTGTGCAGTGTGTGCCTGTAATTCCAGAGTTGAGGATGTGGAGACAGGTGGATACCTGGACAAACACCTGAGATTTTACTCTGTCCTACACACACACACACACACACACACACACACACGTTAAAAAATACCCAAAATATTAGCACTACAGAAAAATGTTATCTGATGAAGTCATTATTCAAAAGTATAGTATATATTTATGTTTTTGGAAAGGGATGGTGGGAAGGTCTCATTCTGGACATGCTAAATTTATGATGTCTATGGTCATGCTATTGGAGAAGTTGACTTTCCAGTTCTAAAATTATGTCACTTATGTTCAGAAAATACCTGAAGCCATGGGTCTCCCATAGAGAGTGTGAGCTCATATAGACGTACTGCCTGGAGCATCCATATTTAGGGAAACTCAGGCAGAGAATACAGATGGACAGTCATGGCCTGAGGATGCTACCAGGGATTTTCCAGGAACCAGTAGATGATGTCATAGAAGGTAGAAGAGACATTTGTCAGGACCAAGTTGACATCGTCATTAAATACAAAACAAATATCAAGTGAGATCAGGAGCTTCAAGGCACCATTGGGCTGTGGTAAACAGGATGTCCTGGGGGTATTTGTTCACTGTTGCTTTGGTGGAGTGCAAGGAATGGAATGTCGAGGTTGAGGGGGTGAGAATGCATTAGATAATGATTACTGAAAATCCCAGACACCATCATGTTTATGGATGGGAGATGATAACTGATCTCTGTCCAGTTAGAGCTAACCTGTGCACAGGATTGATTGGTCTCTGCTTCCTGGATGGGTGGACAAACTGCAGTACCTGGCAAAGATCATTTTATCTGTGGTGCCTTGGACTGTTCTCTGCCTTTTTAAAAGGTGAAAGGTTTATATAATCTGAAGAGAAACCAGAATATTCCCCTGCCTTTTTGTCATGATCTCTGATACATTTATTTAAAGTAGTTATGGAAACCTCTAGTTTCCACTCAGCAGGCCAAGCTATTTGCTGTCATTTCCCTGGATCGCGTTCTATTAGGCCACGTGATATAAAAGTGGCATTTCTTCACCTGGGGATGCAACTCAGTTGCTAGAGCACTTATCCGAGACCACCCGAGTTCCCATCTCCAGAACCTGTGTTAAACATCTTAGCGTTCCCATGTATGCCTGTAACCCCAGTCCAGTAGGGGAGCAGAGATCTGGAAATCGCTGGAACTCGTGGAAAAAAGAAAAAAGTAAGCCACAGAATCAGTAAGAGACTCTGGATCAAATAAAAAAGGGCAGAAGAGTGATAACATTCCACTGTCTTCAGCACAAACAAGCATACAGGCGAGTGCATGGGGTGCCAGAGGAGCACACACACTCACACAAGCAAATAATAAAATTAATACTAATAATGATAAGGTGAAAAATGAGGGAACTCAGAAATGAAGGAATTTGAAGAGAAAATAAAGCATAAAGCACAGCTTTTGTGTTTGTGTGCATGAAGAAAGCTATCAAGGGAGACTAACTTTGTGTAAGAAACAGCTTGAGGTAGGCACAGAGTGGTCTATTCTTGGCATTCACCATTGACTTTGGCAGCAGCTGGCAATTTGTCTTGACAAGCCAGCCAGCAGCCGTCACATCAGGTTTGTTCAAATAGAGTCCTGTGTCACAAGGACTTCCAGCAAGATGGACTTCTGGGCCTTGAGGCAGGCTGCCTGAGGCCTGGGCTCTTAGAAAATGCTCTGGCTGTGTCTGGTGACCTGATGAGCTCCTGAGCAGCACAACACAGCCTTCGGAGGGCCAAAGAAATGACTAGCTTCTGAGAAAATTATAGGATGATTGGAAGAATCTCAATTAGTGAGACCTGTTAGTTCACCTCCATCCCATGAGAGCAAAGCTAGACTGGTTGAAAGAAAGGAAATGAAGCAACATCATCTCACAAAGCAGCGAAATTCATGAAGTGAAGAAAGCCTGTTAAGATCCAAACGATGAAGATGGCATAATCTGCCAAGCTGCCTTTTGTTTTCGTGTGTGTCTGAACACATCTGACAACACTGCGATCAGATACACGAAAGGAACTTGGGAACTTCTCAAGTCCCTCACTCGAAAGTTGAAGAAAGGGCTAGGATGGAGGATGGGAGGGAGAAACCTGTGAAGTTCTGACTTGTGTCTCACTGTCTTCCAGTTCCATGAAATATTATTTACTGACATAGCTGGCTTAATATCTATTATGTTTTCAACGTGTGGCCTAGTTCATGTGTGTGTGAGTGTGTGTCTACCACTCTTTTCCTGGTTAATTTGAGCATTTTATGAAATTCCACTTTCTCTTTTTTCTGAATATACCAACTATACTTTTTCAGTTACACCACTATACCACCTTATGGGCAGTATTGGTAACTTAAAGTACTTCCATTTCCTTCTTGCCATCCTATATAAATCACTGGCATTCACTTATCCACAACTTATTTCCCATTACAGAGTTACTAGTATTTTGAATAGACCTGTTAGATAAATTATGAATAAAACATATTAAAAATTCTAACTTACTTTCATATTTTCCTTCTTAGGTGTTCTTCCTTCCATTATATAGATAAAAGGTTCTGTTCAATATCATCTCCCTTTTCTTTGAAAAACTTCTAGCACTTTTTGCAAGGCAAGCCTACTGTCAAAATATTCCCTCAATATGTGTTTGTTGAGTCTGTATCCTTCATTCTCAAAGGGTGATTTTACTGGACAGGGATTTTTTTTCTTTTAATTTCCACTCCAAGCCTCTAGCAATCATAAGCTACTGCCTCGTTTTCCCACTACGATCACTCCAGGGCAGACTTCTACACCAGCCAGCTGTGCTTCTTGGAGTTCTCCTGCCTCTCCAATTTTGGGGTGCAATCTGCTGTGATCTCTGCTTTCTGATGGGTTGCAGGAGAATTGTCAAGTTTCAATTTGCTCAGCTTTTCCCTTATTGGGATGATGGGAGGGACAACTTCAAACTCTTTATAGATCCACCTGGAAATCTGATCATCTATATTTGGCACATGAAATTGACCATCTTTACCAAATAAAGTATTGACTAATGCATTTGATAATGACATTCATTTCCATTGAGCCCTTGCCATTCAAAATGCTCTTCTTCAGACATAATCAATCAAAATTCCCCCCTCCTTGAGGCATAGATTTCTAGCTACCAACTCCATCGCCCATTTACCCCAGAAAGTTCTACTGTAGGTTGTATGAATGAATGGACGCACGGGGAGAAAGCCCTCATTTCCCAGACTCTTACAGTGGTTATGTAGCTGAACTTTGGCCAATGGTATCTGAGAGGGATGGGTTGAATTTGGACCATGACCTTGTACCCATCCTGCCAGCTCCCTCCATCCCCAAATTCATCCCTGCATCCCATCTGAGTCCAGATCATGAGTCTGTACTCCATGTCACTTACTCTCTCCATCCCTGAATACCCAGAAAGCCCAGGCTATCATCTATTTGGATCATAACAATTACTGTCTATTTACTCATTTTAAACAAGATAGAGAGAATCAAGTCAAATCCCCATAGCTTGACTCCTCAAGAAATAGTCTCTCAAAGTAGTGGCGCACGCCTTTAATCCCAGCACTCAGGAGGCAGAGGAAGGAGGATCACCATGAGTTCAAAGCCACCCTGAGACTACATAGTGAATTCCAGGTCAGCCTGGGCTAGAGTGAGACCCTACCTCGAAAAACCAGAAAAAAAAATAGTCTCTCTTTTTAAGCCCAGGCCTTGCACATGCAAAGGTTCTTCCACTGAGCTCCAGCCCAGACTTTCTTTCATATCTTATTTTTCTGTTTCTGTTCTTTCTCACCAGGCTGCTGTTCCACCAGTAAACCACCTGCTTGGGGAAGCTCCTAAAATGCATATCAATGGGCCTTGTCTCAGATATGCATAATCAAAATACCAGCATGAGGTCTGGAATTTGCAAGTTCTCTAAA
This sequence comes from Zapus hudsonius, assembly GCA_004024765.1. Taxonomy (NCBI): domain Eukaryota; kingdom Metazoa; phylum Chordata; class Mammalia; order Rodentia; family Dipodidae; genus Zapus; species Zapus hudsonius. Next base: position 6,215 of record PVHP010032477.1, on the reverse strand, counting down.
GGCTTTTTGATGTACTAAACTGTAGAAATTTCTCTGATATCTAAATGGAAATTTAGGAAATAGAAAAATGAATGAATCATAGTTCCTATTTTCTAGGAATTTACAAATTCAACTCAATTCAGAAGAAAAGTGACAATATCAGGGGTAATAAGTTCCATAATATAGACCTAAAGGAAATGAAAAGATAGATGACCAGTACAGTTGGTAACTGAATGTTCTAAATCTGTGTGTTCAATTAGTTGGGAATAGAAAATATTAACACAATAATAAAAGGAATTTCACATATACTGAACATGTAAAGAATTTTCTCCTCATCATTACTCTCTAAAAACCACACTATACCAACCACCTAGACAGCATTTACACCTGTGCTAAGTATTATTAATGAGTAAATAGAGATGATTTAACGTGTACAGAAGGATATGCCTATGGTCTATGTAGATATCATACCAGTTTATATAAGAGATTTGAGCATCTGGATGTTGGTATTTGTGGGAATTCTTAGTACCAATTTTCCCCAAATTGAGGATGACTGTTCTCTGATAAAAACTGAGGATGACTGTCCCCTGGGTTAACAGAAATCTGGTTAGTTCTTGAGTTGACATTAATCTAACATTCATTTGTGTATTTATTTTTGGTGTGTGTGGTAGTCTATGTGCATGTGTATTGGTATGTGCATGTGTGTATAGATGTGCATGCCCTATGCACACACTGTGGAAGCCAGAGGAAGCTGTCAAATGATCTTCTGTATTGCTCCTGTACCTTATTTTCCTGAGATGAACTCTGTCACTGAGATAGCTCAGCATGGCCACAAAACACAAAGTTCAAGGTCCAAGCCTAGAGCTCTCCACTTTTTAATTTTTTAGTTAGACTGACTGACCTGTGAGCTCTAGGGATCCTCTGGTTTCTGGCTCCTTCAGCACTGAGGTCACAGCCGGGTATGTGTCTGTGCCCAGTTTTTATGTGTGTGCTGGGAATTGAACTCAAGTTTTCATGGTTGCACAGCAAACGCTCTTACCCTCTGAGACTTCTTTCCAATCCCTAATATGGGGAATTTTTATAAAGAATTTCAGCAATAATAACTCACTTCTTTTTGTCATGGGCTAAGGCCCAGGCCCCAGGAATCTGCGGCTTAAGAACAAGGATCGATGAAAGAAGCAGAGGATACGCAATGCCTGCCAAATATTGTTGCAGCAAATAATCACTTGACACTAAGTGAAAACTGGAAGTCACTGGTGTGAATCAGGGGCCTAGTTCATACAGAAGGCCGAGGTCAAAAGCCAAGTTAAGGTTAAAGGTCATCAGTCACAAAACACAAGATTCAAGGTCCAAGCCCAGAGTGACACCTAGTTTCCTGGCGCTTGTGAGGAGAGCGTTGCTGGCACCACAAAGAGCAAAAGTGTTTTTGATGGGAAGGGGACAGCAGCCAAGGCGTGTTGACTGTGGCAGAGGCTGAAGCTGCAGGGGAGAGCAAGCTTTCATGAGGCAATGACTTTGGTGTGGGAGTGGGGTTTGGCCAGAGTAGGCAGCCCAGGAAAGCGCAGCTCTTAAAAAAAGAAACGGAAAGCATAAGTCACCAGCCTGGGAGAGAGGGCTTAGTGGAGGCTCTGGGAAGGAGGGTTATGAAACACTGACACACACCTGGTATAGACACGTTGACAAAGAAAAATGACACCAAGCAGGTGCCTCCACCCCAGGCCTTGTGCCTTCCACCTGAGCCTCGGAGGTGGATGCATTCATGTTACATGAGAGACAGCAGAAAGAACCATGTCAGGTTGAGCGGACAGTGGTTGCATCACTTCTCCTGGGGAGATTTGTTATTCGCCCAGATAAAGAAGGCAACTATCGGCCAAAGGAATTATTCTTTCCAAGTCCAGTTTGGTGAATCATTGAGTTTGTCAGGTTACCTACAGGAGCATGAATGACTTGGGCAGCTGCATCACTGAAAAGCTTATCCCAGTATGGGTGGACCACATCGTGGGAGTCCTCCACACAACTTGAAGGCCACTACAATACCAGTCCCCTCCCTGCAGTATGTGTTTACTGCTGGCATAACCTCTGAGAGGAACTCCAAAAGCCTTGTAAGTTTCTTGTGAGTATCAGGGCCTCATGAGCCTCCCACTTTCCTCCTTGGCTTCTTTTCAGGAAGACTGTGGTGCTCATTCTATGGCAGAGTTAAAAAACAAGCTGACATTAACCTGGCGTTTATTTATGTACTTATTTATTTTTGGTGTGTGTGGTAGTATAAGTGCACGTGTCTATGTGGTATGCACACGTGTATGCTGATGTGCATGCCCCATCTTGACATCAACCAAGGTGTGTTGACTGTGGCAGAGGCTAAAGCTGCAGGGGAGAGCAAGTTAGTGTAGTAGCAGCTTATTTTCAATGTTGAATTTTCTGTAGCCTCTGTGTGTTTCGGTTCACTACAGTGTTTGTTACTGTTTCCCTGGAGGTGGTTGTCAGGCTGGCATTGGGAGCACTACTCATCCCTGCTTCCTCTTCAGTTTCTTCTGGAAAACAGCAATGTGGTAGAGATGGTTCATCTTGTGGTGAGCAATCGGCTGTCTTTTCTTGTCATATTAATGGATCTTGGATCTCCCCAGTTAGAGAAAGAGAGAGAGAGAGAGAGAGAGAGAGAGAGAGAGAGAGAGAGAGGAGAAGAAGAAAAAGAAGAAGAAAGAGGAGGAGGAGGAGGGGAGGGAGGAAGGGAGGGAGGGAAGAAGGGAAGGAGGGAGAATATCTTGCTTTAGGGTTTAGGCAGGCCTTGATTTTGCAATCTTCCTGCCTCAGCTTTCAGAAGATATGAGAGAATAAGCAAATTATAGATATCTGTAAAAAGTATAAGCAAACTAACAAAAAGAAGAAATAAGCCAGGTTGCGTCATTTTACACTAACCAGTTGCTAAAAAGTCAAAGGATTGACAAGGCTGTTTATTCACCATATTGTTGAATAACTCTTTGTTAATTGGTACCTACTAGATTTCGAGGCCTGGAGACACAAAGAAAACATAGCATCCATGCTGCATGAAGTGGGCCATGGCTTAGGGCAGGGAGGTCACACTAGTTACTAAGTGGATGGCATTGTAATTCAGGTTTTGAGAATTGTCAACTGATTTATATCAAATAACAAAAAAAAATGGCTAAGGGAAATGGCTGTTCCCAGCTGTAGCATAATCTGCTACTTAGAAGAGAAAGGGTTTTGGTGAAGTGACATGGGTATGTAATTCCAGCTACTAGGAAGCTGAGGCAGGAGGATTTCTGGAGAAAAGTTTCATAAGAAAGTTGTTCATTATTTTAATTTCTCCCTCAGTTTGAACCATAACCTTGCTTGAAAGGAACTTAAGTGGAATGGGCAATTGACTATATAGTTTTTCTTTCTTTCTTTAGACAGAGTCTTGTGTAGCCCAGGTTAACCTTGAACTCACTATGTAGTTGAGAAAGGCTTTCAATTCCTGACCCTTCTGCCTCTGCCTCCCAAATGGTGGGATTATAGAATGCACCATCAAGACTGCTGAATTCTTTACTCCTAAGATTTCTCTAAAATGACAGTAGAAGTGAATATAGAAGAAGGAAAAGGAAAAAGCAGAAAGAAGAGTGTGCCATATGTACCATGACATTTGAGGTCACAGGGAAAGGAGGAGGAGATGGGATTAAGAGCAATCTGGGAACTAGGAAGCAAGTGGATGAGAGTCAGTTGAATCATCACACATAGGAAAGCTGACACCTAGTTTAAGCCAGCAGGCAAGTAGGCAAGCAAATCTGTACTGTGGAACCACAGAAGGGTTAGATACCCGGGCCTCAGGAAGTAGAGGTAGAGGCTGGCCTAAAAATAAAAGGCTCCTTGCAAAGTTAATAAGAAGTTCTTTCCCACCATCTCTCACAAGAATGTGAGTGATTCTCACCCATTATTGCTGAGATCAGGGAATGTTTGGACTGGGATCAAAGAGGCCAGTGGTGGAATAATTCAAATTAGTTGGGAGGGAGTGATGGTGGGAGGGAGGAGGGGGGTACCCCCACCTGCCTTTCCTTAGTGGCTCTCAGGACACCTGCAGCCCATGATTATCATCTTCCAGACGAGATGTGGAAATGCTTTTCTTTGAAGAATCTCAAAAGCCCATGAGAAAATCCCAAAGCGCCTCTGTGAGGGATTCCTGATGGAGCCTCTCGACAGATGGATGGCTCCACCTATGCCTCTACACAGAACCATCAGTGCCTGATCTGGTGAGTGGACAGCCCAGATCATCAGGTGCTTGAAGACAGCCTCCATGCTGAATTCAGACACGGTACAAACAGAAAACTCGGGGATAAGAGTTTATTCTGAAGCCAAATATGAGTGACCATGGCCCTGTGTAGTGTAGCAGATTCCTCTGAACTGAAGAGAGGAAAGAGGCTCTGATTCGGGAAGTCAAGTCTGGGAGACCTGCATCTTAATTGTCATAAAACCATTCCCCAAGGTTATGTTAGCTAGAAACTGAAACATCCCCTTGTGGGGAGTGGGCAGGAAGGAAGTCCTTAAGTCTGGGAAAGGGTTGTAAGACTCCGCCCTAAGGCTATATAAAGAGGAAACAACTGCTTGGAGGCGAGAATCTCTCCTATACAGCTGCCTGCCAATGATGGAGTGTGCTCCATAGATGCAGCTTCCAGAGATGTCACCTATGCTGAGGGGGTGATGCAGCTGCCTTGGAGGTGAAGCAGCTATGGGGAGGTCATTGTCAGGAAGGAATGAGACTTCTCGTGTGGCTGCCTTTGAGTCATCTATTGCTCCTGTAAGCAACCCCTCACCCTGCTGTGTAAGTAACCCAATAAACTCATTGGTTCACTGAACTGGTTTTGGTGTGATCTTCCTTTGATGTGTCATTTGTGCCCTAGATGGGGAGACGATGTGCATTTGTGCCTCCCAGGTGTAGCAGGCTGAGCTGAGGGTTAGAATTTAGATAATGCCCAGCAAAAATTCCAAAGGACCTCAAAATTTAAGGAGCACCTGAATTCTTGTCTACAAAAAAAGAATTAAAAGAATTAAAGAATTATTAAAGAATTAAAATCATAGACAACCAGATATTAAGGTGTAGTGGGAAACTTTATTTAAGGGAACATGGGGGTTACAGAGTTCTCCAGCCACCAATGTGGGGAGAACATGTGGGAGAGGTTTTAGCCAAAATCTATGCTGTTTAACTAAACAGGCAGGAAAGAGAAAGATAATAGAAGGCTCCCATCATGAGAATAAAGGCTCTTGTGGGGAGATCTTGAGTCCTCCTCACCCCTAAGGGTTGGGGTGAGGGGCCTTACCTGGAAAATGAAAGTCCTCCTTCTAGGATGCCATGTGGAAGAGAGACTGGGATTTGTTTTAGGGAAGTTTTTAAAACTTTCACTAGGTAAGTCAGAGAGATAGTTGATTGGTCTATACCTGACCAATCAACATTTAGCATCTAGGTTTGAGCTCTGGCTAGAGACACCTCCTACTCAAGGGAAGGGGGTCTATGGAGCTTGCCTGAACTGTCACACAGGTAAAAGGTTTTCCCATGATAACTGGTGTGATGGTTAGATTTTGTTGTCAACTTGATATTTTTAATTATCTTGGGTGGGTCTCTGAGGATGTTCACAGGAAGGCAGCCTCTCAGTAGGTGGCATGATGTCAGGAAGCTCAATGGAGCTAGAAGTAAACATCCTTTCCTGTGTGGGCAGTGCAGGAATTCCTTCCAAGAGATTCAGGAAGCCATTAAGTCTGGGATAGAATTACAAGACCCCACCCTAGGGCTATATAAAGGTGAAAGAATTCTCTCCTCACCCTTCTGCCTGTTCCCTCTTCTGTCGGACCTGTGAAAGAGGACCAGCCTCTTTCACTTTTATGGGACTTCCCCTGGATCTGTAGCTTGAATAAAATCATTTCCTCCCATAAACTGTGCCTCCCATAAACTGTGTTTGGAGATTCATCCCAGCGGCGTGTGGCTGACTGTGACAATTGGGAACATAGATTTTGGTTATCCAACTCCATGTCCCAATGTGTTAACCATTTCATGAAGGTTTTATAGGTACAAAAGATAAGAAAGTCATAGAGCACATCTTCATTATCCATTCATCAGTTGATGGGCATTTGGGCTGATATCAGTTTGTAGCTATTGTGACTAGAGCAGCTACAAACATGGCTGAACCAGTAGCTGTAGAAGAATGGAGTCTTTAGGGCATATGCCCAGGAGTGGTATGGCTGGGCCAAATGGT
>PVHP010032476.1:0-20266 GCA_004024765.1 Zapus hudsonius | reverse complement strand
AATGAGATGGTTGGTAAGATTGATGATGTTAATGAATGCATCTTCTGGTCCTGAATTTGAATAAGATGTGTCCATACAAACTCAAGGCGACTTTTTTTAACAGCTTTATTGGAGCACAGTCAACAAACAAGGAACCATGCAAACTAATATGTATAATCTGATGATATCAAAGCACCCATCACAACAAGGGGACAGATATGTAACATCTCCCAAGGTTTCCCTGTGTTCCCTCCATTTTTTAAAAATTCAGTAACAAAGTTTTATTTTTTGTCATTGTTCTGTCCTTTCATTTTTTGGACATAAACATGAAATATATCCTCAGCATAAACTTCCAGTCATGTGAGGCTAACATGTTCTGAAGATATGTAGAACAATAAAGTGCCTATATTAATCACACAGTACACCACACGTCAAAGGATGGGTTTCTCTTGCTGATGTGAATTCACTTCCTACTTCTACTTCAGAAAAGGTCTAGAAGACATGACCAGTTTAGTAGCCATGACATCCACACCAAAAGATAGTCCTTCAATGACTGCTGCCCATGCTCCATAAATAACCAGGTCATGCAGGCACTGCTAATCAAATTCAGTGGCTCATAGAAAGGGAGACCATGAAAGTAAGTGGGGAAAAGAAATGAAACAGGAGGGGAGGGTATAAGTGGGTAATGGGGATGGCAGGATATGATCAACACAATATATACACTCGTGAAATTGTCAATAAATAAATAAAATAAAATAAGCCAGGTGTTCTTGTGGAAATTGCTGCTACTGACTTTAGCAAAATACATGAAACAAGTCTGCAATATTTTTGTCATAATAGAGTATCAAATACTAATTGGCATCATGTCAGTAAATCACTAGAGTAAGTTGAGCATCAATTAGGAAAAGAGTCCAATCCATTAGAAATATTAAATATATATTTTGGCAACATGCACACATAAAAAGGCTGCCTGCAGCATAGGAGAGAATCTGAGAAATTAATCTTTTTGTACTAAGTGATGATTTTCTTTTAAAATTAAGAAAACAGGCAGCCTAATAATAAAAATTAGCAAAAGTCTCAACAAAAATATTCTAACAAATATAAAATAAAAAAAAGTTCTCTTTTGATTTTCCTGTTCCAGGTGCAAGCACCACTCACTTCCCGCCTTCCTCCTTATCCATCTTTCCCTGCATGTCTCCTTGTACACACACACACACACACACACCTCCCTCAAAAGATGAAAGATGGGTTTCCTCATTTTCTCTTCCCTAGTCTTTCTCTCCCATTACAATTGGTTTTAAACAAACAAACAAAAAAGATTAAGAAGTAGTCAATAAAATAAAACAGTCATTCAACTTTTGTACCCTTCAGAAAATTAAAATATCACAATATAATTGCAGCCAATGTTCACCATAAATGGTTAAAACTAAATTGAAGGAATGAAAAGAAAATTTGTATACCCCCTTCCAAATACTGTAGTGTCTCTGAACCAGTTTATTCAACTTCTAGAGAGTAGAAGTGTGGTGAATCCACATGTTCACTTAAAAGTATAAACTTATCTGTAGCAATACTATTTTATATGCATGCATATACATGAATGCACACATAAATATATGCATGTGTTGGAGTCAGCTTCAGAATGCACTGAATAAAAAAGGCATTAATATGGCTGGCTTCTGGGATTCCCATGTTCTTTTTTTTTTTTTTTTTTTTTGAGGTAGAGTCTCACTCTAGCCCAGGCTGACCTGGAATTCTCTATGTAGTCTCAGGGTAGCCTTGAACTCATGGTGATCCTCCTACCTCTGCCTCCCGAGTGCTGGGATTAAAGGTATGCACCACCACGCCCGGCCCAGTGTTCTTTCTATATCTGACCACTGGTGATTGGTTATAAGGACAGATTTGTTTTTAAGAACATATCATTATTTACAGTAAGCAACTATGTACTTTTATTTCTATATATTATACCATAAATAATATAAATAATAATAATTGTTATATCATAATTCCAAACTCATTTAAAATACATGGGATAAAACCACTGGCAGTCAGGAGGAAAAGTATCATTTGTACATGATATTCATATCTACTTGGAACATACAAAGGAAGTAACTATGGTATCTTCATATGGTAACTGAGATGTGTACTATTTTAAAGTTTATACTCTTAATAACACATAAAACTGTCCGTTCAAATGTTTTTTCAGAAATTGCATATGTCATCCATTGTCTCTACTCTCCTATTTGATAGAACAAATTATTATTCAATTGAAGAAACACAGTGCATTTGTTTTATCATTAAAGATGCTGGTCATCTTTTTAAATTTTACATCATTTTTGTGTAATTAGTTACTACCTTTGCTCATTATTGACTGAGATTGCTTCTTATTGAATTACAAATATGTTGTTTATATGTTACATAAACTGGTATCTTGCCATGTTTGCTGCATGTTTTCTCTTAGGTTGTGGATTGTCTTTGAAATTTTTTGTATTCCACTGACAACTAGAAATGAATGTTAAAATAATTCTTCTTTTATGGTTGTCATACTTGAGATTTTTCCACATCCAAATATAATTATTTTAAATCTTATCCCATTTTCCCTCTATTAAGTATAACTTTTTAAAAATTTATTACCTAACAAAGAATTAGATTTTGTTATGGCAGTTTTCAGACAATTTTTTAATGGTTTCTTACCCCATACTTCTTTGCCCTCATTTTTACCCAGCAGAGGTTATTTTGTTGTAAGGAATGATTAGGGATGAAAATACACATTGTTTTCCAAATAAGCACACATGTATTTCTCTGTCATTTGTTGAAAAAAAGTCATATTCTCCAATTACCTGAAATATTTATATTTCTTATTATATACAAAATTGGTACCCATCTCACATAATACAGTAAAATTATGGTATATATTATTTATAGAATATAGATCTATGGTAAATAATATAAATTATGGTATGCAATTATAGAAAACACATATAAGAAAAATCACAATATAAACATGATTTATTAAAGAAAAATCAGAAGTTGTTACATTTTAGAAAATTAGTATTATGTAAACTAGAATAGAGTTATTATAAATGAAATATAATCTTTGGACTTACCATTCTGACTCAAATATGTATATGTTTCTTTGTGTGTACTTACACTGTTAATGTAATTACACCCCAGGTCTGTTTTGTACATTTATCTTCACTTGAAAATAAACAATCCTCAAGATTCAGTAGATGTAAAATGATGAATAAAATTATGAAAACTGTCACACAATTCATACATTATATTAAAGAGTATTTTAAAATATAATACTTAGAATATGTCATAGTACATCAAATACACTATGAAAACAATATACTGTAATAGAAGACAAACATCATACTTTATGTAATTTCATATAACACATAATAGGTATAAACCTATCTAAGGCATGAGTACATATAGGATAGGTGTTAGTGTAGGTATATCACAAAATTGGTATGGGCAAGATGGGGAAATAAGATTTAAAACAACCAAGGTGAGTGAAATAATTAAAATAAGCAAGAATATGTAAATAATACATATAAGTATGAATAAATGAATAATTGAATCAGATGAATAATATAATTACTTAATAAATTCAGAAACTGCTTGATAGAAACACTGAAGAGCTCTATGCATATAATCAAGCATAATTCTAAGAGAAACACTGGAGGAAGAGGACAGCCAAGGTATTGTAAATTACATGCAAACCTGCAATAAAGAGGAAATCAGTGCTTTATGTCTTTGCATGAACACTATACGCAATCTATGCCCAGGTATTTGAATATTTTAATTATTAATAGAAACTTTTTTTAAAGAAAAACAAAATTTTCAAAAGTTGACTAACAAAATTGGAAAATAATTTGAATTTTCAAACGATTTTCTAATTCACTTTCAAGTTTTCAGTCAAAAAATGCTTAAATCCATTTTTTTTGTTTCAAAGTTCCTTTAGGGTAAATTGTCTTTAGTGAGTCACATGCTACTCAACCCTAAGAAAAAAACCACCTAAACCTTTCTAATACACTTTTAATTCATTCAGCACTAAAACCATGCTCATCTTGGAGGGGATAGCTGCAGTTCTGAGTTGGGTAGACCTGCCTCTGACTACCCTGATCAAATCATTGACTCCCTGACCAACACCATGCAGAAGTGAGGGACCCCAGCAGTAAGCTGATGGTACACACAGCTGGAATCTTGCAGAAACTTTTTAAAGAAGGGGTCTTTCACTGAAGTGAGAGGGTGAGGGGAACCAAGGCATAATTTTGAGGAACAGTAGAAGTGGCAATATTTAGAAACTAAAGGCTCTCAGGTCTGAAGCACTGTTAGATCTGTCCAAGGGCTGCCTGACAGAATTGTAAGTGTAGAGAGAGAATTGTGATGCTCCCAGAATCATGGTGAAGCCCAGAGGAACTGGGGGAGGAAATCCAGTACTCTCTCCTCTCGTCTCTTCCAGGCTGCAGTTGGTGATGATATTGACTGACTCCAAGAGGAAGGCCCAGGGCAAGGAATCAGTGAGTCACGTGACAGAGGAGGGTCAGACAAAGGCTGAGAATCCTGGGGACAGAGTCATTCTCCAAAGAACACACACATAAAACCATCTACCCGCTTCCAATAACTTCTCCCGTAGTTGTGACAGGGAGGCATAAGTATTCAGGATAAGCTGAACACTGCTCCCTTTATAATGTTCTCAGAAATTAGCCTAAAACTGTTTTCCACCCCATTTCAGCCACACAGTTCAGTGAACTGCTTCCCCTACAATGCCTCCTGAGTGACCTCACGGGATGATTTCAAATGACTCACATTCTGACTTTCATAATCTAGGCTCTGCACCTAAAAGTAAATGAAAAAATGTTCTTATACACTCACGCACATGCACACACGCATGCACATACACAAACAATTATTCTTCACCCCACTTTCTGGTGCTTATTTTCCTTTCTCCAGGTTAGAGTCTATCATTCCATTTTATTCCTTATTTTAAAATTAATCTTCAATTATTAGACTTCTTACTAGTTTTTGTTTGTTTTTTGCTTGTTTGTTTTGTTTTTACATAGGGTTTCACTCTGGCCCAGGCTGACCTGGAATTCACAATGTAGTCTCAGGCTGGTCTTGAACTCACAGATCCTCCTACCTCTGCCTCCTTAGTGCTGTGATGAAGACTTGTGTCACAATCTCCCACTTATTAGACTTCTTGCTCCGTCCTTGTCAAGAACTATTTTTATTCTACTTCTTAGCCAACATGGTACCCTGCCACAATGTCATGAGCATTGAACCCATCATGTGCAGGTTTGTAACAGGGAGTTCCTCTAGCTTCTCTCACCCCATCCCTACAGAGTGGCACAGGTGTGATCAGACGGTACCTGCACACTCAGGAACCCTAAACCCAGGGAACCCGAACCTTTCAACACACACTAAGTATGCTTACTACAGTATAAGTATTATCTTTATTAAGATTGACAATGAGCATACAAGCATTTTACTCTGAAGAGAGACTTTTTTTTAATCTTTCAAGTCTACTCAGCATCTAGCATCTTTGCAACAACACTCCAGAACAAATAATAGCCAGTAGCTATACTCACACTATGTCCAGCATGGCAGCCTTGTGAGGAACTTTCCACAACACTCATCCATACCCATGCCCAAGCATCAAGCCCTCCCATGAGCTGATAGGGTTCAGTCTCGTGAATCAGTACATGATCACCTGCCTACAACCTCTTGTAACCTTATTTTAAAATGAAAACTCAGTTCCTCTCTTTGCTGGTTTTTCATAGTAAAGCTTCTTCATAAAGTTGATCACACTAACTGCTTGTACTTCCTTACCTACTCTTTACTCTTGCCCTTTTTAGACAGGCTCTTTCTTACAGGGATCTATTCATGAGTGTTTCTCTCAGTTCATATGGACATACACAAGTATACTAAAACAGCCAACATCCCCTTTCTTGGAAATTCTCATCAGCCTTCTTAGAAATTTACTGTGAATGTTCCTTCTCAGTTTTCATGTTGGGACCTCCCTTTTCTACCCACAGTTACAAGCATGTGGCCTGGGAGGTCACACAGTTTCTGCCTATTGGAAGGGCTTTCTACCTGAACTAATACTCAATTATTTCCATCAAGATTTCTTAAATGATCCTCCATTTTTATATTACCAGGGCCCTCACAAATTCTGTAGCAGCTCTTATCTGCCTAGCCAGAAATACTATAGTGCTTTTAGGTCTAGTCTTTCTCTTCTCTCCTCAATTATATCTCTGAATCATTGTCTCTTGTTAAATGACTTTATATACCATCTATAAACTCTAATGACTGCCTTAAGTTTTCTCTAGCACACCCTTCTCTAAGCTGGTCACCTGTGTTGTACATCTGCATGATGAATTTTCACTTTGGAACTTAGCCAAATAAAAGCCTACATTGTCTTCTTACTGCAAAAAGTCCTTCTCCAAGACCTGATATCTGTAAACAATGCCACAATCTATCAACTTGCTCAAGCTAAAAGTCAGGTACCCTCCCCAATGCTCTCATTACCATGAACGTCTATGACAAATTCTGTTAGTTTATCTCCAACATGCTCCTTGAATCATAAGATGTGGCTTCCCCCATCAACTAGTCCAGATCATACTCCTGTCTCCTCAGAACACTGAAGGAGCCTTTCTCCTGAATTACTTCCTCCATTTGCATTTCACTACGATTTAGACTTCATAAACACTGTAGATGTTTATAATTTTCTTAAATATCACATTAAAATTTCAGCATTACATCAAAATAACAAAAACAAGTGTGAAAACTGTCTATACTCATTTATATCAGATTTCCACAATAATAGTATATTCACCAGATCAATTTATCATTCATTCATATATATGCATATTGTGATGGTTAGGTTTTGTTGTCAACTTGATCTTTTTAATTATCTTGGATGGGTCTCTGAGGATGTTTACAGGAAGGCAGCCTCTCAGCAAGGGGCAGGATGTAAGGAAGCTCAAAGAAGCTAGAGGTAAACATCCTGTCCTGTGTGGGCCATGCAGGAAGGAAATTCCAGAGACTCAGGAAGCTATAAAGTCTGGGGAAGGATTGTAAAACCCCACCATAAGGCTATATAAAGGGGAAGATATTCTCTCCTTGGCCGCCCTGTCTGTTTCCTGTTCTGTGTGCGTGGTGTTGGTGATGGGTTTTTCTCTCTGCTTGGACCTGTGAAAGAGGGCCAGCCTCTTTCGCTGTTACAGAATTTCCTCTCAATCTGTAGTTTCAATAAATACTTTCCTCCCCCAAATTGTGCCTGGTTTGAAGATTCATCCCAGTGGCTGACTGTGACACATATAGTTACCATATGTTACATAAACATACTTGTAGATTATACATATAATTCCTCATTGTTATTTTTCTTAAATATCATTTGAGAGTAAATTGAAGACATGATACTCACTACCCACTAAAAATACCTATGTATATTTTCAAAAAACAAGAATATGCTCAGCCAGGAGCCATTGAGAAATTAATATTGCTATAACATTATTCTCGTGTGTATCTGCAACTCCTAAAAACTAAAATTTTTGTGTATTTTTGTAGCTCTAATAGCACCTATCTTGCCCTTTTATATATATTTTGATACTCTTCATATTATGGCTCCTGCTGTCTAATGGCTAATAATCTGGAGTATAGGAGGGCTTGTGGAAAATGTTTGTGAATCTAAAAAAGTGTGTTTCTGACTTTAGAAGTCATGCCCAAAACCTTTATGAAGAAAATTTTAACTATTCCCTGGAAGTGGGAGTACATCAACCACAGGTAAATAACTTTCACAAAAATTAGGAATTTATACATTTTCTTAGTTGATATCCAGTTTTTATTTCTGAGGATCTATTCATTCCTTTATACAGTGGAAATTTCATGAAATTTTGATAGCTTTGTTCAATATAATTCAACTTCAGACACACATAATTTACATGATTTTCTTTAATTCATTGCAACAAACTGCAGTTAGGATTAAAGTGTGATCATAGTGCATTGATTTAAAATGTTCCATAGTGGCAATGCCTTAGTTTAATACAGACAATTATATTTTTAAAGTAGAACCTAGAATTGTCACATCACAGTAAAGCAACTACTCTACTAAGAAAAGGATGTGTTTTGAGTGAGAAATCTTTGTAAGATACTTTGGAAAGAGGGATAAATAGTATGTGGTGTTCATAAATGTATTTTAGTTTACCACCAAAAGGATGTACAAGAAGACATGTTCTTTAGTGTTGCAGTTACCTTAGTGTTGCTGAGACAAAACACCTTCACAAAAGAAGCTGATGGGAAGCAAAGGTTTATTTTGGCTTATATTCTTGAGGGGAAGTTTTCAGTGTGGTAGATCAGGAACAAAGCAGCTGGCAGACAGCAGCAATAGTGGGCTGAGCTCTGGCAAGGGGGAAAGTTGGGATAGAATACATCAAAGCCATCCCCAGTAATACACCTCCTCCAGAAAGGCTCACCTCCTAAATTGCCACTAGCTGGAACCAATCATTCAAAATACATGAGGTTCTGGGGGACAGTCCACATTTACATGACTACACTCAGAAAGGTACTAATAAGATCTGGACTATTCCAGGAGTCAAATGGCATTTTTATCTTAGAAAAGAAATTTCAGATAGGTCAATTCTTTATATAGATTTTTTTAAAAAAAGAAACTGAGACCTTTTTATCTGGTTGTAAGAGAAATGGAGAAAACATAATTTGATAGAAAAAATTATTTTTCACCCTATGCTATACCTTTGGAGAATTTTCTGATCTATCTTGTAAGATAAAGTCACTAGGCACTAGATGGGCCACTCAAATCCATTTGCCATACAAATATCAAACAAAAAGACCTTTAAAAAACAACAGAATTATGATTTACAAGAGAACTTGAAGTGATTCTTTGTTTTTAAAGAGAATAATAGACCCATTTTCAGCCCCACTGAAGTAAATTATGATTAACCTAACTAATTATGGTAATGTGGTTCTCATTATCCTTGAGCACTGACTGATCTGAGGGTGGCCAGGCCTCCTCTTTCTAGCTAAGATTACAAAATGAAAAGTTTCCTTGGAGAGCATCTTTTAAAAATATTAATAAAATTAAGTGTTTTGCTCAGATGTGTCTAGAACTAAAGTAATAATCATATGATTACAAGATAATCAGTATTAAAATTATTTATGTGTGTATGTCTTTCTTTCACACACTCTCGTGTGTGTGTGCATGTGTGTGTGTGTGTGTGTGTGTGTGTGTGTGTGTGTGTGTGTAGTGAGTGTGTATGTACAGACACATGCATGCCACTGCGCATGTGTGACCGTCAGAAGAAAATCTCCTGTGTTGGTTCCCATTTTCCACCTTGTTTCAGACAAGGCCTTTTTTGTTTTGCTGCTGGAATGCCAGACCAGCTGGCCTTCAGGTCTCGGTGTTCTCCTGACTTTGCCTCCTATTACTATTAGGCACACTGTGATTACAGATGTGTGTGTTACTCAAGTCCGATTTATGTGAGAGTTCTGGAGATCCAAACTGTGGTCACCGGACTTGCACAACAATACTTGCACAAGCCCTCATAGTGTTAGGAAAAACATGTGAGCTACCATGGGATAATGCCAACAGCATGAACAAACACTGGACCCTGAACATAGTTTTTTTTTATTTATCTTTGTATGGACACATCATGTGTTGGTACCACCATTTCCCTCCTCTATGCCACTGAGAGCCCTCAGCAATAGGATTGCTGGTATTCACCAACGGGTTTTTCAGTTGTTAGTTGTGAAAGCAGAAGTCAATTTGGAAGGGGAGATTTCTTTGGGTATTCTGATCCATCCTGTGGTTCTTATAATCTTTCTGCCCCCTCTTCCACAAAATTTCCTGAGCCTTGGTGAGGTTTTTTCAAGTCTACAATAGTGTCAAGCTCTCAGCAGCTTCTGAATATCAACTTTGGTAGGCTCTGAGGATCCCTTGCACCTATGAAGATCACCCTGGTACAGGTGTCAGGCTTGCCTTGAAAACAGCACTGTTGCTCATCTTGCCAATTTCTCTGTGGTTTCACTGAACCTTACTGCACTTGTAATTACTGATCAAAATGATTTTTTGAAAACAAAAAAGGAGGAATCAGAACAGAAGCATGTGAAACACATGGATCTAGAAAGGCATTGTTTTATAGATGAAACTGTGATAGAATCCATTGCTCTGTTTCTATGAGACAAAAATTTCCTAACGATACAAACCAAGATTGGCATTACTTGCATTTGAGGCATTCTTCACTGATACAGGCAATGTCCAATAAACAATTATATTTTTAAATTAGTATTGGTGGGCATCAAAGACCATCAGAAAAAACAAATAGGTAAAGCTCGTTTTCTTTGCATCATGGGAGACACACACCACAGAGCACTCAAGGACATTTCAGTAAGAGGGAATTGATCAGGATATTAAGTAATATTGAAAATAGTTTGTAAAATGAGTATTTGTACTAGATTGTTGTCATTTAAATAGTAACAGAGCTGGAGGGGCAGAATTGGAACTCCAAAGACCAGTCATTGGTTATTATGGGACTTGTAGTGTGAATGTTCTGTGCCATTATGTTTTTTTGTATTATGGCTCAGTTAAATATCTCAGATTATGGGGATGTTTGAATATCATTTGGATGGATAAAAACCTGTGGGGATTTTAAAGATTGAGCTGAATGCATTGTATTTTACATCATGTATGATTATTAGTTTGTGGGGGCCAAGGATGGACTGTGATGGTTTGTTTGATCCAGGTGTCCCCCACAAACAAATGTGTTCTGAATGCTCGATCCCCAGCTGATGGCATTTTGGATATTGGAACTGTGTTGTTGGAGGCAGGCTTATGGGGGTTATAGCCAGCCTTCCCTTGACAGTGTTTGGAACACCTTCTTGCTCCTATTTGCAGTATTGTGGCAAATGTCCACCCCTCTGCTCATGCCATCATTCTCCCTGTCATTAGGGAACTTCCCCTGGAGTCTGTAAAACAAATAAACAAATTCCTCCTTAAAATCCGCTTTGGGTTGAGTTCTTTTCTGCAGCAATGAGAAAGTTGACTGCAACAGACTTCAAGACATCCAGGTATAAATTTCCAAAAGAGATTGGAAACTGAGCTCTGATATTCAAGCAAGAAACTAGGATTTAATGATGTGGAGGAGAACATAAGATTCTGAAGAGGGTGGTCCATAGTGGGCATAAATATTCATCAACATAAATAACCTAGGCTTTTCTCTCTAAAAGCAAAATAGAGTCAATAGTTATTGAATTGTTTTGAAACTTTTTTAACATGACAAGGAAACTGGACTAATTCTCACTTCTGCCTCTTAATTTTATTGAACCAAAAAATGTCATCTCTTGTTAAGTCATGAAATGCATGTATATATTTGTCTGTGCTGTTTTCATCTAACACAAAAACAAATCACTTAAAGGAAATTAGAAACTGCTTAATTTTTTAGCTAAGAAAATTATTTCAAATCGGACTTGGCATGGTGTCCAGCCCAGCCCCATGCATACAGGACTTAGTAGCAGCTGGTGGTTATTCTCTGTAGTAACTATTCAGGCAGAAATGGCTTCATCTTTTTTTTTGTTTTGTTTTGTTTTTTATATCACTTCCAAGAGGCCCCAATATTGTGTCTGACAGCAGGTGTCCTACTGTGTTTTTGATGAGTTTTATCCAAAGAATATGATTCCCCCATCTACTAGCCTCAATTAGAGACCAACCTTGTTTTTTCTTCTTTCTTTTCTCTGATTTGAATTGGAACTTGAAAAGAGGTGACTCACAAAGTTCTTATTTTCAATTACACCTACCCTGTGTCAATGTTGGTGAGAACAATTTTTAAAAAGACAAAAAACTCTAGAATGTTGAAGGATATTAGAATTTGTACTTTTCCCCTTGCATACACAGCATTTAATATCAGATCATGAACTTTGAATCACAAGGCTAACTTCAGCCTGCTGTAGTATTTTGTTTGGGAAGCATAGCTTATTTCCAGTTGACTGAAATTTGACTGACTCACACTAAGTTCTCTAGGATCACATCCCACCTCTTTTCTCTTGTTCTACATCTGTCTGAATACCTTATAAGTTACTTCAGAAGCCCCTCTTTTCTTATTAGCAATGGAAGGATGAGGTTGGAAGTACAATCAAGATTTAGTTCTGTAACAGCTAATCTTAGTAGATATTATTTCAATGTTTATGCTAGAACAAATTGTGAATCTCAGATTACCTTTGCCCAGGCAAAAATAAGATGCATAAAGCTCAGGATCATATTTAGCACAGAGTAGTATCTAGTATATTACTCTTTCAAATAAATGAATTTGATTAGTAAATAGCCTCTGAGTTCTGGCTGAATTTCTTTCATTTCAGCCTAATTTGCATAAAAGATATCAGAATGGATTTGCTGACAGCTAAAATACTAAATACATTTGAAAAGTATTGACCTTAGAGATATTATTTTTGAAACTTTCACTTTATCCTTTATATGAGAAAGACTATGAAGTGATGAAAATGATGCTTTTATTCTATATAAAAGTGATAACATATTATCTCATTGACTTAGAAACTCTTTTGACTATTTGTTCATATACTCATTTTATATTCAGTGAGATTGAATTTCAGAATCACTATGAGATTTTCTCAGTTCATACAAACTGTACAAACCAAAACCAAACTTCAAACCCAAACAGACCTTTCACCTTCTTTTCGCCATGGCCAGTTGTGCCTTTCTGCTTCCTCTCATTAATTAGGACAGTTGTGTCCAGTCTCTTTGACAAGCATATGCATTTCAAGTATACTCTTGCTTATTGAGAAAGACTAGAGAATTCGAAAAAGAACAGTTCTCCCCACCTCTCTACCCACCTTCTAACTCACCTTTCTGTGTTTCTACTAGAACACAAGGTGGTTAAAATCTCCCTCCCGGCTTCCATTCTCCTACTCTTCCTGTTTATATCCCTTTCTCCAAAAGTAGTGAGCTTATTTAGAGAATGTTGTGAAGAAATTTGTGAGGGGAAGCACAGAGGTGATTTTTTTTATTAGTAAGTAAAAATTACTAATTTTGAGTGCATATGGGTAGGAAACCAGATACATATTCTTTCAACAAATAGAATTTATCAGAATATTTAACCACTGTGGATTCTGCCTAGTAATAGCTAGGAGTAATGAACAGGAGAGAAGCGCAGAGGTGATGGGAAGACACTATTCTTTAGACTGTGCCACACTGCCACACTCTATTCCTTCCAGGATTGCCTCTGGGACCTCAGAAAAGAGGACTAAGGTTAAACTATTGAAGACATAGAAGTGTGACAGTTTCAGGCAAGTTCACAGATTCTTGGTCTGACCCTCCACTCCCCCTGATTAGGAGTTGTTTCTAGCTAGAGCTCAAACCTAGATGTTAAGTCTGATTGGTCATGTATGGACCAACCAGCCGGCTCTCTGACTTACCTGGCTGAGGTCTTTAAAAGTCACTGAAATGAAATCCAGCCTCTCTTGTTTCCTCCAGATGGCTTCCTAGGAGGAGGAATTCTAAATTTCCAGGCCTTAGGAAGGTAAGGCCTTCCCTCACCCCAGTCATTAGAGCTCAAGATTTTCCCACATGAACCTTTTTCTCATGATGGGAGACCTGTTATCTTTCCTTCTTTTGCTTGTTTAGCTGAAAAGCAAAGATTTTGGCTAAAACCTCTCCCATGTGTTCTCTCCACACTAGTGGCTAGAGAACTCTATAACTTCCCATTTTCTTTTAAATAGTCTCCCACTATACCTTATTCTCTGGTGGTCTATAATTTTAATTCTTTAAATTTATAGACAAGAATTTGGGTACTCCTTAAGTTCTGAGGTGCATTGGAAATTGCTGGGTACTATTTAAGTTCTAATCCCGCTCCACTGTTACAGAAGTATCTACCTACTTGGTTTTGAACACCTTACAATGACTAGTACTCAACCATATTAAAAGATAAATCAGTGTTGCAATTCTTGTCTGAAAACCTGAATCACATATACATGTACATGCTCATTCAGTCTATTTCTACCATTAGGATTTCCTATTAGAATAGTGGTATTGATCATTAAGAAACTGTTCCTCATCAAGAGAAAAGTGGACACAAAATATATCCATTCAAAAAACATTTTGGATCAATTT
The DNA here is from genome assembly GCA_004024765.1 of Zapus hudsonius. NCBI lineage: Eukaryota > Metazoa > Chordata > Mammalia > Rodentia > Dipodidae > Zapus > Zapus hudsonius. The sequence goes on along the minus strand of PVHP010032476.1, from coordinate 6,147 downwards.
TAATTTGTTAATGATGTCTTATACTTTAAATTAAGCACACAGTTGGCATTTTTCACTCAAAGAATTGGCTTGGATCTATAAACTCTCTTTGAACCTTTTCACTCCATAATTTCTCCTTATCTGGGTCACAACTAAGTATCTAAATAGTCATTTGGGTATAAATGAATGTCTTTTAGATCATTCTTAGATGTAGCTGATTTCTACAGTTATGCCAGGAACTGGATTCTTAAAAATTATTTTTAAAATTTTACTTAAAAATTTGAAAGTCACAGCCGGGCGTGGTGGCGCACGCCTTTAATCCTAGCACTCGGGAGGCAGAGGTAGGAGGATCGCCGTGAGTTCAAGGCCACCCTGAGACTACATAGTGAATTCCAGGTCAGCCTGAACTAGAGTGAGACCCTACCTTGAAAAACCAAAAAAAAAAAAAAAAATTGAAAGTTAGGTAATTGTGTCTGTGGGCTTACAGAAATTGATATTATTCAACAAAGCTGTTGTCATTAACATTCTGATCACACTGTTTGGACTCTAAAATGTTGATATGACATTTAACAGACTAGGAAAATCTCATGGAATATTCTAAAGGACAAGACTGAGACTGAAGCTGAAGAATGAGTTCACAGTTGGAAGAAAAGCCAAGTTCAAAATGGGATTCTGAAGGCTTTTCCTCAGTGTCTTCACTCAGAACAGACTTCCCAGGGTAATGTCTTCCCAGGTCCCAACAGGGAAGCATGTAGTTATTGAGTACCTCAGATACCTCATCATATGCAGAGTAACAAGGATTGATCATTCAAGTAATACATCATAGCACATTGATATGACATTCTTAAAGCAGGATTACTTATTAAAATATATCTACTTTTACTTTCTTTAACATTAGCTAACATATATATGCTGCTTCTCTACAGAAGTGTTTCCTCAAGCCAAAACCACCAGTACATAAAATTAGCTTTCATTTACTTCTTCCATGCATAGCTATAATCCAAGCATACAGGAGGCAAAGACAGGAGGATCACTGTAAGTTTGAGGCCAGCCTCATCTACACAGGTAGCTCCAGACTGCCTTGTCCACATGGTGAGATCTTGTCGCAAACAAAACAAAACTCCTTCTTTTAAGCCTTATTAGCTTTCCTGTCTACTAAAAAATTAATAATCTTTCACCAGAGGTCTATAGGTCAGCACATTTTAACAATGTTCCCTTTAATTTCTGTACCACAATGAGTTAAAGATACACATTTCATTAGTGTTCAAAGCATGACACAGAGAGACTTAAATAGTTTCTAATAAAAAATTGATAAAATAAAGGACCAAAGAAAATTAGTTCATGATGGTGAAAGGTGAATGTGTAACTGCAATAACATCTTTAAAAGGAAATTTAATAACTATGTGAAAAGCTTTCTGACACCTTAGGGAAAAGCATGAACAGCAGCTAAAACTGAAGCACCATAAGAGCCAACTTACTGGGTGACCAAGTGTTAGATGTGACTTTTCCTGTGGTTGTGGAATATTGGCCATGCTCAGAAGGCTCAAATCAAGAAGCAACAGACAAGGTGTGACTTGCCACATGACTCTGACACCAATTTTGTGATGTTTATCCCAGTGTTTGTCTCTGGCTATATAAAAGAAGTAAGTGTGATGATGCTGGCTTAGAGTTCTAAAGAGATATTTTCTTCTGATGACAGATTGTTAAGAGTTCTGGAAGACTTCACTGACATTGACCTCACACCATGTGAGGGTGAGTTCAAAGAAACCTCTCTCTAAGACATTGTCATAGATTTCTGGAAAAAGAATCAAGCCTAGAAGACTAGCAAAGCATACCACAAATGCACCAAAATTTGTTTTCCCAGAAACTTACAGTCCCTTAACAATTGTGGTAGTTTGAATAAATGTCCCCCAATAGATTCAAAAGTGTCTTGAAGATTTGTCTCCAGCCTCCTGGCTGGAGAAGGTATCACCTTGGCCTGGCCTCCTAGGGTCCAGCCCTAAGGTATTTCTAAGGGGGATGTGAAATTCCAGCTATACATATGCAAAGAGCAGTATAAGCTCAGGCCTGAAGTTCCAGCTGTTTTCCTAGCTGGAGTGGGAGTGTGCTTGCTTGCTTTGGGGGTGCTGGGTCTCTTTCTACTTGGATCTGTGAAAGGGGGCCAGCCCTTTTCTTCATTATTGAACCTCCCCTGGATTTGTTACTTTAATAAATATTTTCCTCCCAAAACTATGCCTGGTTTGGAGATTCATCCTAACAATCAAATTTGGTAAATTTCCTAAGGAAAAATAAAAGTCTAGACTTGAATGCCTTTGGGCTTCGTGATATGATGTTTCCACATGAGGGACAGAAAAGCTGACCCATGGAGGAACTGTTTCTAGCAAGAGAACTTCTAGAATGGGCAGATACCCCAAACTACCAAAAAATACCAGACAGGTAAAGAATGTCTAGGTATCTAACATTAGAGAAGACATGCATGGACAGACACTATACCAATCAAACTTTCCCTTCCTCATTAGATCCTCTGTTCTAGTGCCCTGACCTTCACATCCCTTCCTCCAGACTTCAATGCAGAATTATAGTTGAAGAAAAGCAGTCAGGTGAGTGAAGGAAATAAAGAAAAACAGAAGCATCATGGCAGGTTCCAATGTGCATCAGAACCATTGAGAACAATGGGGTAGGATGCTTTAGACTGAAAGATCTGAGGTTCTAATGATAAGCTTAAAAGCTGAGGCTGCTCATGAGAATACTGGAGAAAGACCCATAGGTGTTGTGGTATCCACCCAAGCTTTCATGCAGGAGAAAAACAAGCGATAGAGAGGAATTGTGGAAGATGTGATGTGGCAAAGAAAAAAAAAAGAGAAAATTGTACTCCTGCAAATTATAATTCATTCTAGAAGTTGGCTAGAGTCAGAATAAATCCACATCATTTATTTTCCTGTATCAAGACTATTCAGAAGTTGATTACCTGGCCAATTTTCATACCCACTAGAATTCATGCCTGACTCTGTTTTAATCCTTGTCTTAAATTATATCATTTTATGTTTTGAATATTTCCAGGTTTGGTTTTCTGTCTCCCTCTCTACCCTCCCACAGCAACCCCCAACTCTACTGCTTGGTTTTCATCTTTTTGGGATATAAGTGTTAGATTGGAAATGACCACCATGAGGGACCACTCTGAAAGGAAAGGCTTTAATAGGAGGAAGGGGATGAGGCAGGCTTTATCTGTAACCCTTGTTGACACTTCTCTTGAAGCTGGCCACACTGGTTGGGGGTGGGGGGAACTGAGGTGTTGCCTGAATTCTGACCTAACAATAAGGTGTAATCACAAAACAACTTCCTTATTCTCCTTTTGGATGCACAGAAGTATGGGCAAACATCATCACAGGGTGAACCTAGCCTCTGCTCAGTGCCTTCAATTTTGCTCTGTTCCAGTGATATTATTAATTCAATCATTTCTAACCATGATTGATAGCATCTGATTCATAAACAGAAACTAACCATAAAAACAAAGCACCAGTCTATGATGGGAATAATTCCTAAACAATTACTCACTTGATTTTCTTATTATATATTATGCCATGTATACCATGAGAGGATGTCTTCATATATCTTCAGATACTCATTTTTTTTAAATTTTACCTAACATTCATTTTATCCTCTACCATGGGCTATCACTTTAGTCTTCTGTAATCTGAAAACACCATCCTGTTAAAAGAAGTATTAGTTACTCATCACATGGGGAATAAAATTAGCTTAGAATGGCTTAATGACTGGCCCAAGAATGAGAAAACTACATTTTTCAGATCCAGAAAGAGCAAGAATTTGGCAAAGGCTTGACAACTGAAGTAATATCTAACAGATGCTGGGAGGAGCATAGCTGCCATTAGTCAAACTCCAAATGGCATATTTAGAAATTCATGAGAAGGATGCTTCAAAATATTAACTGAGAAACAAAATGGATAAAGATAGACAGAAGGAGGGAGCTTTTCTTTGGCTAAGATCCCAGCAGTAGAAAGTGCCAGACACTATAAATTGAGGCCAGTGTTTGAACTTGTCCCTGATTATAAACAAGTATCTGTTGGGAAGCAACACCAGGACTGGACAGGATGTTACTTAATGCCAGTGTAGTGCTTGATGGTCTGCAGTTGGAATTTCAAGATCTGCTCTCCAACTAAAGACTAGAGAGTACAGAACACAGGCAAAGGCTCCCAACCCGAACAGCCTGAGTGTTTGTGCTGACAGACGAAGAGCTCTGAAGCCTGATTAGGAGGGTAGCTTTCTTCTCACAGGCAGCTTGCTGGATCAGCCATGTGGTTCCATTCTACCTCAGAACCTGCCTAGGAAGAACTCTAGTGCTGATATGTCAACAGAGAAGCTTACAGAGTATGTATACTCTCTCTGTGTCATATGTGCTGCTCATGTACCTGTGGTGGGACTTCACTGAGGAGGAATGCTTTCTGCTCTAGCTATGATTATGCTGAGACAAGGGAGAGAGCAGTTGGTGGAAAAGTACATTCAGGAGTCCAAAGACAAATTTGCAAGTTGTTTCTATGGCTACCAAACCTTTCTGTATATAAATTCTATAACAATCTCATTACCTATGACCTTTATGCGGCTCTCAGAGCCTGGGAAAATTGTTCTCACAGGAACTTACCCAGGATAACACCTGGGAAAATGTTTTATATATTTGAAGAACCCTATTTCAGATAAGGCCCTCTTGAAAAGAGCTCTGCAGCCAGCCCAAACCACATTCATATAGTCACCTTTTGTCCCTCCATAGACAGACCCCCAGGGGGCCCAGGCCCAGGCAAACTTTATCTACTTACTGCCTTTAAAAAGAGCCTGCAGAGGGCTTTTGCAGGAGCATGACTTCAGATATGGCTGTCCACTCTCCTCTAATGTCTCGTCTCTGCTAAATAAAGGAGACCTTGTCTGAGCTCAGTCTGGTTCTATCTTCTGCCTCAATTTTTCCAACAGTTTCTATGGCTACCAAACCTTTCTGTATATAAATTTTATAACAATCTCGTTACCTATGACCTTTATAATCACTAGTGTTTAGAACTCAATAAAATATCTCATATATTACCTCAGAATATATTCTTGGCTCATAACAATCCTCAAACTTTGGGCTGTTGAGTGGAAATAACAAAGGTAGGAGAAAATAGACACAATTTCTGAACCTCAAAATCACTTTTTTAACTGCCAAGTGGAAATTGGCAGGATACTCATCCACTGCAGATTCTGACTAGGAGTTATTTTCATAGAAAAAATGCACAATTTGCATACCTATTCCATAATGTAGTAAACTATTAACATGTGCCACAAAATCTACTTACCTATGGCCTTTGTAGCCATTGGTCTTTATAACTTAATAATTAGTATGTCAAATATTCACTCAAAAATAATTTGAGTTTCATAAAATTTTTGAGTGTACATAGGTAGGAAAATGGACACATATTCTTTCAACAAATGGAATTTATTAGAATATTCAACCACTATGGATTCTGCCTAGTAATACTTTTCATAGTAAAACTATAAAGTTTACATGTATATTACATAATGTAGTTATACTTTTTACAGTAAAATAAAATCATATTAAATCATACACCAAAGTCTAAAAATTAAGTCTATACTGTATGGATGATTAAATAAATAAATAAGTGGGGTATAAGTATATAAGTATCACATGAGTAAGACCTCAAAATAAATTATATAAATGTTCTCAATTGATTTATTAATTACAGCAAATATACCACACTAATGCTTCACATTAATACTAGATAAAAGGATGAATATATGCAGGACTTCTCTATACCATCACCACGTGTGATAATCAACTAATTTCTCATTAGAATTGAGGCCAGAACCACAGAAGAAATTCTTGTCTAGTACTATAAAACCTGCTCAAAAGTCTAGGGCTGGGATGATCACAGGGCCTGGGAGAATCAAACCTACTACTGTTATTAAGCTGAATGGGTAGGTTATTAAACTACCTTCAAAATATTCATGTTGATATCCAAAGATTAGTGCTGCTCTTACCCTCAATCAATCATAGAAGTTTTTTTGTTTTTTCTTTCTTTTTTTGAGGTGGGCAATGGTTAATGCACAGATGCATAGCTTGTGAAAAGGCTGAGAATAAGTGACTAGTGTAACTCATATTTAAGT
>PVHP010032475.1:0-20177 GCA_004024765.1 Zapus hudsonius | reverse complement strand
GCAGGTGGATCACCTTGAGTTCAAGGCCAACCTGGTCTACAGAGCGAGTTCCAGGTCAGCCTGGGATCAACCAAGAAGACTCTGCCTCCGAAAATTAATAATAAAAAATCTTGTGCCAAGCCAGTCCCCGGACAGTTGACCAGGTTAGCCATAAATCCAAGACCTCTTCGCTCATTCCCATCCCTCCAGGAGAAGCAGCGTGGCTCCCCGGAGGGCGCCAGAGTCCCCCGTCCATCTCAGCGGGGCCACAGCAAGAAAGCATGGGTGACATGCAGCTCAGGTGGCCCCACTGCCCCCTCCTTGGGCTGGTTCCAGGAGGGTGTGCGTTGAGGGTCAGGACCCTCTATTGCACTGGCTGTCTATGGTTGGTCCATGAGGGCCAGGGATTTGGGGAGTCCAACTCCCCAGAAAACCATAGTCCCCCGCCAAGTCACCTGCCTTGCAGTGGACTGGGAGCCAGCTGGGTGCAAGGTTCCACCCATCACTTATGACCAACGAGGGACAAAACGGTGTTCTGGGGACGTGGGGCTGGGCTCAGGGAGTGGAGTGTTGGCCTGGCACACACGAGGCCCCGAGTTCATCCCATGTCTCACAAACCCAGCATGGTGGCACGTGCCTGTCCTCTCAGCTCCAGGGAGCTGCAGGGAGGAGGATATTGAGTTCTATGCCAGCCTGGCCCAGCAGGCCTGCCTCAAGCGACCATGCCAGTCAGAAGGTGACAGCCACACCTAGCCAAGCTCCTGTTGGGTCCCCACCTTGGCCAAGGTGGGACAACCCTGTCCTTCCCTCGTGCACTCTGGGAAGCAGCTAGAATCTGTAAGGCGGCTCCAAGAAGTGGCTGGGGGATGGCCTCCAGGTCCCAGGGATGGCGGAATGGGCCTGTCTGTCTGTCCTTCCTGGCCATCATGCCCAGAGCAGACCGGCCCTCACACCCTAACAGCGCCTGCCCTGTGAAACTGGATACAAAAAGGCAGTGCCAGCTGCTTCTGCGTGGGTGACCCAGGAGGGGGCTTCCACACTAAGGAGAAGCCACCAGCCATCCCTCCTCCTCGATCCAAGGCCACGTCCTACACAGAAGCCATATGTGTCCTCAGGGGACAGGGTCGCCAAATGTGTCTCCCACACGTCTCCAGTTCCCAGTAGCGGGTGACTCCCTGCCCATCCCGGCTCTTCCCTTGGCTACATTTGGACTTCTGGCAGTTTTTATTTGTGATTAATATATATATATATATATATATACATATATATATACATATATATATATATATATTTCCTGGTGTGCTGTGCCCACTTCCTCTCGGGGTTGTAGTATTGTGTGGAATGATTGTTATTTAATCTCAATAAAAGACTCACTTTTCCTTTTTCCCTGACTTGGAACAATACTCCCCCACCCACCCCACCCTCCCCAGGTAGGGCTCATTCTAGCCCAAGCCACCATGCCGAGCTATTGTTTTGATTTGATTTGATGTGATATTTTGGTTTTTCGAGATAGGGTCTCGCTGTAGCCCAGGCTGACCTGGAATTCACTCTGTAATCTCAGGCTGGCCTCGAACTCATGGTGATCCTCCTGCCTCTGCCTCTTGGGTGCTGGGATTAAAGGTGTGCCACCAGGCCCAGCTGGTCTTGAAGTCACACTGACCCAGAGGTCCCCACGAGACCCTTTTGCCCTGGGAGGTGACAGAAGAGGCCATCTTTGGAGCTGTTGTTCAGCCAACCACAGCTTGGGGTGGAGGGTCTGTGCGTGGCTCTCAGGCTGATCCGAGGTACAAGGGTGAACCCGGGACAGCCAGCAGGAGGGAGGAGGGCGTGTGGCTGACTCAGCCTCAGCTTACTGTGGCTGGTGGTTTGATCTGGGGGATGGCGTCCTCACAACCCCCTTGGGATGCATCCTGGGGTGGAAGAGAGGGCAGAACCGATTCCCTGGCTCCCTATGGTCAGGGCTTCACCCTTGCTCTGCCTGGTGCCGTGGGGACCTCCCTCCGGGGTGGGCGGCCACACCTTGTGCCCAAGGTCAGCAGCTCATAGAGCGAGCCTGTGAAGGAGTGACATTGCAGAAACCAAGACAAGAAGGGACCTCGTTCGGGGACCGGCCTGGCATTTGCAGGGCTCACCAGAAAGTGGAGACACAGGGCAGGACACAGACAGCAGAAGTCACTGAGCAAACAAGGGCACTGGGTGACTCACAGGTCACACACCCATGAGGTCGGCTCTGTCTCATACATGCACCAAAATATTTTTCCCGACCTTCTAAAGGGCTTTGTTGAAGAGTTCCTGTGACAGTGGGGGAAATCACAACAGAATGAAGTCATTCAACATGAGACTTCGTATCCAAGCACAAGGCACTTTGAGCCTCCAACAATGAGGAGGATCTCAGGTTCAAGGTTAGCCTGGGCTGCTACAGAGCGAGCCCAGAGAGAGAGGGGGGGGGAGAGGGGGCAAGAAGGGGAAGAAAAGAAACGAAGGAGGAAAGAAAAGAGAGAAAGGAAGGAAGAGAAAGAAGGAAAAAAGAGAAAGAAGGAAAGAGAAAGAACAGAGACGAGGCATTGGCAGGATGGCTCAGGGGTTACGGCACCTCCTTGCAAAGCCCGCCCACTTGGGTTCAGTTCCCAAACCACCCACATAAGCGGGGTGCAAATGGTGACACAGTGTCTGGAGCTCCTCTGCAGTGGTAAGAGGCCCTGGTGTCCCCCCTCACATGAGCAAATAAAAGAATTAATTTTCAAAAAGACAAAACATCTATAAGGCTGTGGAGACAGCCCTGGCCTGGCATTCATTCCCCGCCATCCTAGCTCGGTGCACAAAGTGGCCCAAGTGTCTGGCATTCATCTGCAGTGACAAGAGGCCCTGGCACACCCTCCACCCCCATACACACATATGCAAACAAATTAATCCGAAGGTTTAGCCGGGCGTGACATCGTACACCTTTAATTCAAGTACTTGGGAGAGACCCGACCTCAAAAAACAAAAACAAATTTAAAAATTAAAAATGGAAAAAAAGGGGGGCAAGGCTGGAGAGATGGCTCATGTGGTTAAGGTGCTTGCTTATCTGCAAAGCCTAACAACCCGGGTTCGATTCCCCAGTGCCCACGTAAAGCACAGAGTAGTGATGCATCTGGAGTTCCTTTGCAGTGGGTGGAGGCCCTGGTGCGCCCATTCTCTCTCTCTCTGACTCTCTCTGTGTCTCTGTCTCTCTCTCTCTCAAATAAATTAAATGTTAAATAAATAAATAAAAAGAAAAACTAACAATAAAAACTAGCCGGGCACATTCATGCAACCTTTAATCCCAGCACTCGGGAGGCAGAGGCAGGAGAATCACTGTGAGTTCGAGGTCATCTTGAGACTACAGAGTGAATCCCCCAGGTCAGCCTGGGCTAGAGCGAGACCCTACCTCGAAAAACTAAAAAAAAAGCCCTCAGGTATTTGGCTGCAGGTGACTGGATCCTGAAACTCATACCACAGGCCAGGACTTGGCACAGGAAGCAACTGTGCAGATACTCCAGCAGAAACCAGATGACTCAGGGAGGCTGTTGCACCAGAGTAACAATAGGACGGTGAGCTCAGGAAATTCCAGATGGGGGCATGGGGGGGACCTTGTGCACCTTGTGTGAGGTGGGAAGGGTCCCACCCCAATGTTCCTGCTATTCACAGAACCTGTGACCCGGGACCTTATGTGGGGCGAAAGGAACCTTGTGGCTGGGATCTTGAGATAGGATCACTGCACGTCACAGAACTTCATGTCAGTGGCGCTGGAAAACAGTCGCTCGGGCTTGTCATCCAGCACTGGGAACACCGAGACAGGAGTTCGAGTTCCAGGCCAGCCTGGGCTACAGAGTGAATTCCAGGTTAGCCTGAGCTAGAGCAAGACCCTACCTCAAAAAACCAAAACAAGAAGAAAAAAAGAAATCCCAGGAATTCCATTGGTTCATCAAACTGAACACAGAGAGCATTGTTTCTCGGGTCTGTGCGGCCAGCCAAATGTGGGATGAATAGAAGAGACTCCCCAGGAAAAATCACGCAACACCTAGTCTACGTGGTCCCAAGCCCAGGGATTGCACTGATGCAGGGGCCACGGAAAGTCCTGGAACGGCCGGGCAGCAGGCCAGGAAAGGGTTCCCTGCAGGCTCAGCTTCTGCAGCACAAGCAGAGGGAGTCCAAGTAGAAACACTGGCAGCCAGTCTCCCTGGCGACGGCCCAGGATGCTCCAGCCACTTCAACCCTGGGAAGAACTCCAGACTCAGCCTGAGAAAGAAGCGCCCCTCCTCCAGCTGTCCTTGAGGCCAAGAGGCTGGACGACAGCTCCCGGGTCTGAATCCAGCTGAGATCCTCCACCACCATGTCCCCTCCTGTCTCCACGCCCCAGCCTCACTGTGGTTCCAGGCTGTCCCTCTACCCCTGACCACGCCCCCAGCCTCACTGTGGTTCTAGGCTGTCCCTCTACCCCTGACCACGCCCCCAGCCTCACTGTGGTTCCAGGCTGTCACTCTACCCCTGACCACGCCCCCAGCCTCACTGTGGGTTCTAGGCTGTCACTCTACCTCTGACCACGCCCTCAGTCTCCACTTCCTTTTTGATATGATTTCCCGTTTTTTTAAAAAAATATTCTTTTAGGGTTGGAGAGATGGCTCATCAGTTAAGCCTAAGAACCTGAGTTCAATTCTCCAGGACCCACATAAAGCCAGGTGCAAAGGTGGCCCATGTGTCTGGAGTTTGTTTGCAGTGGCTGGAGGCCCTGGTGCCCATTCTCTCCGCTCTCTCTGCCTGCCTCTTTCTCTCTCTCTCAAATAAATAAGTAAATAAATAAATTATTTTTTAAATTATTTTTATTTGCTGGCTATAGTGGTGCATGCCTTTAATCTCAGCACTCCAAAGAGGCAGAGGCAGAGGCAGGAGGATCGCTGTGAGTTTGAGACTCACAGCCTGAGACTGCAGAGTGAATTCCAGGTCAGCCTGGGCTAGAGCGAGACCCTACCTTGAAAAGAAAAACCAAACATTTATTTATTTATTTACCTGTTTATTTATTTACTTGCAAGCAGATATATATATAGAAAGTATAGACGCGCCCGGGGCCGCTTGCCACTGCAGACAAACTCCCGACGCTCAGGCCCTCTGTGAATTGAACCCCAGGCTGGCAGACTCTCAAACAAGTGTCCTTAACCACTGAACCATCGTCCCAGCCCTGTTTTTTTTTGTTTTGTTTTTGAGTAAGGGTCTTATTATGTAGTCCAGGCTAGCCCTGAACTCATTACCTTCCTGCCTCGCCTCCCAAGTAACTGATAGAGCAGGCGTGTACCACCTCCCCCAGCCGGGCAGACAGCCTTATGATATTACAGACTGGTTAATATTCAACTGGCAGGTACTACAAAGGACGATTGTCACTTTCCTGTGAACTCCACAAACATTTCCTGTCAAAAGCAAAAGGGAGCCTCCTTCCAGATGCTGCCCTGTCAGACTCACAGTTTGGACAGAACATGAACCAAAGTCAGCTGGTGTGGTGGATTCACCTGTGACCTGGCGCTCAGGAGGCTGAGGCAGGAGGATCAGGGTGAACTGGAGGCCAGTCTGGCTACAGAGTGAGACACGGTCTCAAATAAATTTAAAACCAAACAAACAAATAAACAAATGGTGGGGGCTGGAGAGATGGCTCAGTGGTTAAGGTGTGTGACGGGTTCGATTCCCCAGTGTCCACGTTAACAGATGCACAAAGTGGTCATGTGTCTGGAGTTCATTTGCATCAGCCAGAGGCCCTGGTGCACCCATTCTCTCTCTCTCTCTTTCTCTCCTTGCAAATAAATAAAAATATTTGTTTTCGAGGTAGGGTCTTGCTGTAGCCCAGGCTAACATGAACTCACTCTGTAGTCTCAGGCTGGCCTCCAGCTCATGGTGATCCTCCTGCCTCAGCCTCCCCAGCACTGGGATTAAAGGCACACGCCACCACGCCTGGCCAAAATATATTTTTTTTTAAATGTGTTTTTTAAATGGTAAGACCAATCACAGCAGATGTAACAGCAGCTGGCATGTAGCTCTGAGAGGAGGAGATCGGAGCAGGGTCCTTGAAGGGCAGAGCCTAGTCTGGGGTTGGGGGCAGGTCTTCATTAAGGGGTTCCCCTGGAGGAGGAGCCAGGTACAGGTGGAAAGCCAGCTGAACGGGCTCATTTCCCCCATCTGGCCAGCCAGGCTTCCTCTCCACTTCCGGTGGTTTTCTCTGAAACCAGCGTCTGCTGCAAAAGCTTCCTTCCTGGGCACAGGAAGCTGCTGTTTTCTCCCAAGAGGCTTTGCTGGGTCTGAGCAACCTCCACCTCTCAGCCTTGTTCCTGGAAACCAGGATGACAGCTGAGTCAGGGGACCAGCCTGGGGTCAGGGGACCAGCCTGGGGAGAGATTAGGGGTCAGGAACCAACCTGGGGCCTACCTCAGGGGTCAGGAGACCAACCTGGGACACACCTTAGGGATCAGGGCACCAGCCTAAGACCTACCTCAGGGGTCAGGAGACCAGCCTGGGGTCAAATTGGGATCAGGGGCCCTGCCTGGGACCCCACCTCAGGATCCTCAGGATCTAGTGGCTCATGCCTATAATCTCAGGCTCTGCAGGCTGAGGCAATCCGATTTAGTAAGTTCCAGGCCAGCCTGGAAGCATTCAGCACTGAATGTCAAGTTGATCAGGTTCCCAGGAGGTTGGGATGGGCCCCAGGTTTGGGTCCTCAGTGTCTGTCCAGAGCCCAGCAGGGTCTCACAGAAGATGTCTGTGACCAGCCAAATAACGTTCATCAAGCTGGCCCTGCCCCATCTATGGGCTCTGAATATTTTATGACAGGCTTTATAGACTGGATCTGGCTAAGGACCCTGAACAGGGACCACCCTAGGCCACCATCCTGGACCCAGGGTCACCAGAGAGAGAGAGAGAGAGAGGCAGGAGGGTCTGAGTTAGAGAGACTGGGGGGCTCCCTGCTGAGGGTCTGAAGGGGGAGGGAGGGGCTGAGTGGTCAGGGACACTTGGCCTCTAGATGCGGGGAGACAGTCCCTAGAGCTGGAAGGAGGGACTAGCTGTTCACACTTTTAATTTGGGGGTGTCGATCCCTAGAACTATCAAAGAATAGAATTCTGTTATTTTAACTGGACAAAGTGGCACACACCTGTAATCCCAGCATTCAAGAGGCAGAGACAGAAGGAGGACCACCGTGAGCTCGAGGCCAGCCTGGGGCTGCAGAGTGAGTTCTAGTTCAGCCTGGGCTACAGTGAGGCCCTGCTTGAAAAAAAAAAGAAAGAAAGAAAGAAAACTAGCCTTTAATCCCAGCACGTGGGAGGCAGAGGTAGGAGGGCCCTTCTACTCCAGAGAGAGTTCCAGGTCAGCCTGAGCTAGAGCAAGACCCTACCTGGAAAAACAAAACCAAACGAAGAACAAAAATGAAGGACTGGAGAGATGGGTCAGTGGTTAAGGCGCTTGGGTTTGAACCTGGGTTCCATCCGCCAGTGTTCACATAATGCCAGATGCATCAGGAGTTCTTTTGCAGGGCTGGAAGCCCTCATGTGTTCATTCTCTCTCTCTCCCTCCCTCCCTCCGTGTAAACAGAAACATAAAACAATTAAAAGACACTGACTTCACCATGGAAAGTGGCGCCCGTCATAAATGCCAGCTGTACGAGAGGCTGCTGGCCTCCCGGATGTCACCTGTCGCCAGATCAGGGCCTCGGTGCCCACCAACCTGACAGCCTAGTAGGAACGCCTCGAGCCCTCGTGCACCCCCACAGTGACCGCCACCCGGCCCCGGAGAGGTGAAGGAAGTGCCCCAAGGTCGCCCAGTTTTCAGGGGTACTACGTGGATGGATATAGCATCAAGTGCCTCAGTTTACCCTCCCCGTACAGCTGGCCTGGGGTGGGGGGATTTGGGAATCCCTAGCCAAGGGGCGGGGTGGGGGTCGAGCAGATGGGCGCCCACAGGGCCCACGTGACCCCCTCAAAGGAGGCGAAAGGTCACAGTCATGGGGAGCCCCGCGCTGTCCTGGAGCCAGAATCCAGGAGTGGGGTGTCATGGGTTCCAGGGAGGCCGGAAGGTCTGGCTCACTGGGAACGTAGGTCCGCCCTGGGGGAGCCTCCTCCCTTCCCCCACCCCAGCCCTGGGCGCCCAGGTTGGGTGGAGGAATCCCTACGCCGCTAAAAATAGCCCGGGAGTAACCTGAAGGTGCCAGGCGGCGCTAAGGCGGGGGGGCTGGGGGACCCCTCCCTGCGAGGCCGCCGTCCCTCCCGGCCCTCCGAGGCACCGCCTGGGCCGGCCACCCCCTCCTCCACTAGGCCTTGGGGACCCTGGAAGGTGGAGTCCCCGCCCCTCCCCCAGGGCCCGGCCCCCGGACTGCGGACCTGGGAACCGGGAAGGCCCAAGCCACCCAGGCTAAAAATAGGCCGTGGCTCCTCCCGGTTATTTTTAGCTGGAGTCCCGGGCGTGGGCCCCGCCTGGCCGCCGCTGCCCCCGTGCCGGGTGGCGCCGGGACGCCCGCGGCCCCGTCGGAGCCGCGGGTGCCGGGGCTGGGGACACCGGGCTGGGGGGCCAGAAGCCGCCGGCCCGCGGGTCGCTGGTTCTCAGAGCTTGCAGTCTGCGCACCAAGACGGAAAATCAAATAAAAGATCCGGGCGTGGTGGCGCGCTGAGGCAGGAGGATGGCCGTGGGCTCGGGGCCAGCCTGGGCTAGAGCGAGACCCTACCCCAGGTAGCCAATAAGCAAATGAAATTAGTAATCAGTGTTACTTTTGTCTATGCGCACCGCGCGCAGCACGTAGGGATGACGTCATCGGAGCCACGCAGGCGCCGTCACGGGGGCTCCTGCTCCGGGGAAAGCCGTGACGTCACGCCCGCGCGGTTTCCGGGTCTGGGAGTGGGCGGGGCGTCCTCCGGCTCGCCGCCCCTCCCCCGCGCCCGGCCGGGGCGTCCGCGGGCTCCGCGCGTGCGCGGTGAAGACACGCCCGCGGGTCCACGGGGAGTGAGCCGCGGTGCGGGACGCGCGCGGGCAGCCGGACTTGGGAGCGAAAGTGGAGAAGGGAGCGCCCTGCCAGGCTTCCCCACCTGGACACACGCGCACACGCACACGCACGCATATACCATGCACGCGCACGCACACATGCGTGCACACATATAAATAGGAATGCACATACGCCTCACGTATGCAATACACGCGTGCACGCACATACATGTGCACTTGCACGCGCGCATGCACACACATACACGCTCATGTACACACATGCACTCCCCTCCGCGGGTGCCCCGCCTGCCGTGGGCGTGGGGCCGCCACGATGGCTGCCGTTGCCGTCCGTCCCGCCGTCTAGGAGCTAATTACCGCGGGCTGAGACAGACGCGCGGGCTGCAAGACGAACAAATCGCTGAGTGTCTGCAGCACGTCTGGGGCGAGACCAGACCTTGGGTGGGAGCCAGGACCCGCTTAGGGCGGGGAAGCCTCG
The DNA here is from genome assembly GCA_004024765.1 of Zapus hudsonius. Taxonomy (NCBI): domain Eukaryota; kingdom Metazoa; phylum Chordata; class Mammalia; order Rodentia; family Dipodidae; genus Zapus; species Zapus hudsonius. Next base: position 10,735 of record PVHP010032475.1, on the reverse strand, counting down.
GCTAACTGCGCGGGTCCTGGAGGGTCCCCGATGGGTGTCTCTGTCTGCTCCATGCCCGTGTGTCCTAGCGAGACGGAGGGTGGAGGACTAGCGCTCTCCCCCAGGTCTAGAGGTTCCGGCCACCCACACCCAGACGTGACCCAACAGGAGTGTAAACTTCGGGCCGCAGCACATTCACGGGTCAGTATTGAAATCTGTGACCCACTCATAGCCGCGTGGAGGGCTAGACGTGATGTCCCACGCCTTCAGTCCCAGTCCTGGCTGAGGCAGGGGGATCACTGTGATTTGGAGGTTAGCCTGGGACTACAGAGTGAGTTCCAGGTCAGCCTGAGCTGGAGCGAGACCCTGCATTAAAAAAAAAAAAAGATTAGAGAAAGACACCACCAGTGAGGAAGGTCTCTTTCGGGGCCACTTGTTCCCCTCCCCCAGGGTGGTCCCTCTCCCAGCAGGGGTCCCCGCCCTCCTAACCGCCTGCAGCCTGGGGAGCCTGCGGTTGCTGGCTGGCTCCTCCCTGCCATCTGGACTGAACGCCCCTCCCTCCTCTCTCCACACCTCAGTTTTCCCACTGTGAAAGATTAGGATGTTTTGGAGGGTATCTGGAAGGCAGTTTCCCAAGATCACACACACACACACACACACACACACACACACACACACACACACACACACACACACAGCTCTGACCCCATCAAACCCTCCTGGCCTTGCAGTTTTTTTCTGGCATGTTCTGCCAGGGATGGCTTAAATCCTAGGAGACTGTCCATCCTGGAAGAGCTTCAGGGAGGGAATGAAGTGAAGACCAAGCCCTGGAAGCCCAGACACCCGGATGGGAACAAAAGAGCAAGAAGTCGCTTGGGTAAAATAGGAACCAGGGCCACTCCTGTCGATCACTAGGTGGGAGGCTTTCAGAGCAGGCTCAGAGTCCAGGCATGGTCACCAGCAGGGCATAAACCAGGGGTGGTGGCGCCTGCCTGTCATACAACACAAGAGGATCAGGAGTTCAAGGCCATCCTCAGCTACACAGAGAGTTCAAGACCAGCCTGAGCTACACGAGATAGCAAACTGGAGAGGTGACTCAGTAGTTAAAAGCACTTGCTAGCAAAGCCTGATGGCCCAGCACCCACCCAAAGCCAGATTCACCATGTGGCACCTGGAGTTCCTTGGCACCTCTCTCTCTCTCTCTCTCTCTCTCTCCTTGCAAATAAATAATAAAAAATATTTTTTAGCCGGGTGTGGTGGCTCATTCCTTTAACCCCAGCACTCTGGAGGCAGAGGTAGGAGTTTCCGTGAGTTTGAGGTCAACCTGAATTTGGGCTAGAGTGAGACCATACTTCGAAAACCAAAACAAAAAAGTAGTACAACACTGGAAGATTCGTTGCGTCTCTAGTTTCTGTGAATAAATGAGTTAAATTGAAGGCAGGTGCACATTTGTCCCTTGTCCCTCCCCCTGGGTTCGTGCTCCACTCGTCTGTTCCCAGTGCCTGGATGTAGCCTGGTACACTCACAAAAGAAAATGTCCTGGATTCATGCATCTGTCCGCTAAACAAATATTTACCAAGTGCTGATAAACTGTTAGGCTCTGCGGGCATCGGGCCAGCAAGCAAACACATCTGCTTCAGGTGGGCCAGGGCCTGTGGTCTTACACACATTTGGAGTGTGTAAGTGTGAGCGTGCCCTCTGCTGCGTGGCACACAGGTCCGTGGGTGGCTTGTGTGCAGCCCTGTGCCAACCGAGCCTGGTTGCTTGTGCGGTGCCAGCCTGCCAGCCCCGCCCGCCCATCTCCCCGAGAGTGCCCCAGGCCAGGTGGGGCTGGGCAGGCCCGGAAACCTCTCCCAGCTGCTGTGCCCAGTTTCAGGGAAGCCAAGGGCTGGCGTCCTGCCCACGGAGACTGACTACCCTTGCACCTGCCCCCAGGGCTTCCTGGAACCCTAGGGAGCCCAGCCCCCTCCTCAAGCCCTGTCCAACTGCCCGCCTCCCTGAGAGAGCTCACTTCCGAGGCCTGTGGCACAGAGGGACTACAATCCCCTACCCAGGGCACACTTCCACAAAGCCCCTCAAAGTTGGAGCCAAATTCAGACAGGGCAGAGTTTCCCCAAAGTCCAATGAACTCAGGCTCACCCAAAGAAAGGGCCCTTGTCTCAAAAGAAAGTGGATGCCCAGGCATGGAGGCTCAGCCTTTAATCCGAAGGCAGAGGTAGGAGGATGGCTGTGAGTTTGAGGCCACCCTGAGACTACAGAGTGAGTTAGTGTTCCAGGTCAGCCTGAGCTAGAGGGAGACCTACTGGAAAAAAAAAAAAAAAAAAGCAGGCAGGCTTCTGCAGTCAAAGGCTCTTGCTACCAAAGCCTGCCATCCCTGGGGGTTTGATTGATTCCCCAGTACCCACGTAATGCCAGGTGCGCCTTGTGGCGCATGCATCTGGAGTTCTTTTGCGGTGGTGGAGGCCCTGGAGTGCCCATGCGCACATACTCTCCTTACAAATAAATAAAAAAGTTTCAAAAGAACAGAAAATACGAGGTGCCTCCACGACATGACTCTCTCTTGCCCTGCAGTTTCAGCCCTCCTGAGTGCATGCGTGTGCATTCTGCAGGGGTTTGTATGCCTGTGGGTGTCTGCACCCAGAAAGCCTTGCATGCGAGAGAAGCTGCAAACAGTGGGCCGTGCACGCGCTAAAGGGGTCACACACAGTCGGATTTACACGCATCCGGGCTTGCACAGGGTAGGTCTTGCACACTGTAGGCCCTTGGTGCATTCAGGGGCTGCACACAGTAGGCTCTTCAGGCACGCACACAGGGCTGCACACAGCGGACCCGTTGCTCCGGGAGCCCTCCCCGTGCAGATGGGCACGCACGCAGGTCCGTGGCGCGACGGGCTCCGGCTCTCCCTGCGGCTCTGGCGTAGCGCCCGGCCCGAGCGCCCCGCGGCCCGGGAGGCGCCGCTCAGAAGGAGGGTCTGTGCCGCCGCCGCCGGGCCGGGCGGGGCGGACCCTCCCTGGGCGGCCGCAGACCGGCTGGCTCCGGGGCGCACCCCAGGGCCGCGGGGACGGTCCCCAAGGAGAGGGGCTCTCGAGCTATCCAGTCTAAGGAGCGGGAGGCCGGGACGCGCCCAGCTTCCCCCGGCTCTCAGCGCAGGCTGCTCCACCGCGGGGGAGGGCCAATCGATTTTCCCTTTCATGGCTGGGGAAACTGAGTCACGTTGGCTAAGCTACCCTGGTTAGTTAAAAAAAATGTCAGGGCTGCAAAGCCTAAGGACCAGAGTTCGATTCCCCAGTGCCCAGGTAAAGCCAGATGCACAAAGTGGTGCATGCATCTGGAGTTCCTTTGCAGAGGCTGGAGTTTCTCTCTCTCTCTCTCTCTCTCTCTCTCTCTCTCTCTCTCTCTCTCTCTCTCTCTCTCTCTCTCTCTCTGCTTGCAAAACAACAAAACTCAAAGTTTGCAAAACTCAATTTCCCTGAACTTGCACGTCCATTCGGCTTCCTCTTTGGAGAGGTCTGAAAAGCATTTATGGAGCTCCTGCTGTATGCATGGTGGGACGCATGTGGTCCCAGTGTTGCAGTGTGGGCTCCACGTGTGTGTCTCTGCAGGGTGGGCACTCCCTGGGGCACCAGAAGGTCTTCTGCCCTGTGATGTTTCAGCTGTGTTCTGGGAAGGGGCGGGTTGAAAATGGAGGAACCTAGAACAAGGCCAGAAAGAACAGGGAAAGCCTGCCTGGCGGGGGTGTGTGTATGTGTGTGTGTGGGGGGGTGTCTGCCGTGTCCCTGAGTCCTTGGGTGGCTTTGGGAACCTGTGTACAGTGTGTGTCCCATTGGAACTGTATTCTGTGGAGAGGTGGATGGGGTGATGTTTGGGGTGTGGTGACAACCCGGCATGGGATCCCAGCGCTCAAAGGTTCATGCTGGATCAGGACCAATAACCAAAATAAAAATAATGATAATAAAATCAGGAAAAAGAAAAAAGCTACAGCAAAGCACTAGAGAGTTGGAGGCAGGAAGATCAGGTCAGACATGCCCCTAACAGCCCTCACTGTGGTTCTAGGCTGTCACTCTACCTATGGGGCGTGGTCAGACAGAGTGACAGCCTAGAACCCACAGTGAGGGCTGGGTGGTTGAGCAGCAGAGCCCCTGCTCTAGAACGAGGCTCAGGAGGCAGCTAGACTATTCTTGCAGGCTTGGCACCTACCTGGACTCACGTTCTGTCCATGTGTCTGGGGGCCATGTGTCCAGGTAGTGTTGGCCTGTGCCCAAAGGAAGCTGTGTGTGTGTGTGTGTGCGCGTGCGCGTGTGTGACTTCAGCGAGGTTCTACAACTTCTTCAAAGGTACCAGGGCTGTGCAGGACCCAGGGCTTCTAACACAGCTCCCCACTGTGTGGAGAACATGCGTGTGCATGTGCACAGGTGCCTCTGTGCTCCACACATGCACCTGCCAACTGCAGCTGGCATGGTCAACCTCTCCTGGTCTACATCCAAGGGCACAGGTCACCTGGGAGCCTGGTGTCCTTCAGAAACCTGGTGATGACCTGTCACAAGAAAGAGGACCAGGTGACCCTTGCTGGACGTTCTCTTCTCTTGATGCTCCAGAGGGCCGTCCACCCTCCCGGTCATAATTCCAGACTCCTGGCCACGGCTCCTCCACTCTCAGCCTTGGTCTAGAAAATGGGCCAGTGGCCTATTCCTCCCAGACCCGCGGTCAACTTTATGGCTGGCACAATCCCGACTTCTCTGGCAGATTGAGGAACGATGTTTCTGTCCACCTCTGGGGAAGACTTCACAATATTCTCATGGATGACATTTTTCAGAGGGGGAAACTGAAGCATAGGGCAGTAAAGGTCCAGCCATAGGGTCCCACTACCATACTCCAAACTATGGCCTCTGTCCTTGGGGTGCCTTGTCTTAGGAGTCACTGGATAGAGGACCCAGAGGCTAGAGTGACAGAGGACACCGGTCCTGGCACATGGCCGGGCCAGGTCAGGAAGGGACAGCACCTGCCCTTGACTTTACACACCTGAATTGTCCACCCCTCCCCCCTCAGCCAGACCCCAGATTCCATCCCAGGAAGCCTCCCCTCCCTCACACCAAGACATCCCCTTAGCCCCACCTCCTCACCTTCATCCCCTCCCCCACGCCTATCCTCTCTTTGACACCCTGCACCCGACCCCCTTAACCCCAACCTCCACTCTCCCCAAGGGACTGGGTGCCTTCCTCCTCCTCCCTGAGCTCCTGCAAGGGGCTCCCCTCTCTCCACTTGGGCCCTCCCTCCAAAGCATCAGGTATCCCCAGGACTTCCCCCGGGGCTTCCCCACCCCATGACTTCCGGGAGTTTCCTGGGCCCACGCGGGGCTGCATGGAAAAGTCAGGTCGCAGCTTGGAGGCTCTGGGGGCCTTGTGCGCCCATTCCGTGGACCTGGGTGGGGGAGTGTGGCTTAGAGCAGCGTCACACACGCACATGCGCCCGCACACACCCAGCTCGTGGACATTAGCTCTGGGGAAAGTGTTTTTCCCTTGTGCCGGGAGGCCCATCCTGGGAAGGGATGCGGGTGGGTGGAAGGGGATCCCCACAAAGGCAGACGCCGGCGGGCTCCAGCGCAGCCTAAGCCTGAGCGGGACCAGCTTTCCTAATAAAGCCTTCCATTTAATGGCTACCGAGAGGAGAGCCGGGGGGCTGCAAGCCCCGGGCGCGCGCGCTCACTCGGGGGCTACGGTCCCCAAAGGCCCCACAGGACACCGGAAAAATCTTTACAAATTTATTACAACGCCGTAGAAGTAAAAATATTCGCACGTCTGTAAGCAGTTCGCGTCTTCCTTCGGCGCAGGTAACAAAATAGGTTTCGTCTTAGAACGCCATTTGCACGGTGTGGCGCAGGCCGGCCCCGCGCAGCCGGAGCCCAGGTCCCCTCTCTCTCTGCTGCCCCGGGCGCTGCTCCAGCCAGGCTCCGTCCGTCACCCGGAGTGGCCTCCCTCACGCTCCCCTCTCCGCGACTCTGCCCCACGATGTCCACGGGCTGGTGGTTGGGGGAGGGACGATGGATCAAATACGTTTTTAAACAAAAAACCATTTTCCTTCTTCTTTCGGGCCGCGCTCCGCGGTCCGGGCGGCTCAGCGCTCCTGGAGGGAGATGGAGGGCACCCACTGGTTGTTACCCCGGCTCTCCTGGCAGTAAGTGGCCACCTCCACCAGGCCGCGGCTCTTCCACGAGTCCGCGTGGGGGTTCTGCGGGGAGAGAGAGGGGGTTCAGAGGAGCTCTGGGGGTGGGGGGAGGAGGAAGGGCTCCTTAGGAATGGGGAGACAGCCTCTGTCCTGAGGCCCCTTGGGGACAGGCCCAGGTGACTGTGCTGCCCGCGGGACATTCCGCGCGTGGCTGCGCGCTGAGCTGGCGGGCGGCTCACCGTGACCAGCAGGCAGTGCAGGTCCCGCGCCTCGGCCGTGCCCAGGCTCTCGGCGGGCTCTCCCAGGAGCTGCGCCAGGCGCTGCATGCCCGACACCCGGAGGATGTCGATGTCGTTGTCGCAGCAGAAGGACTGGATGAGGGTAAAGTGGATCTGCAGGGCCACGTCGTCCTCTTCCTCGTCTATGGCCAGTAGACACAGGACCACACTGTCGGGGTCCCTGGGAGGGGGCGACGGGGACAGGTGAGCCGGGCCAGGTGGGGGGGGCGACAAGGTGGGGTGGGGACACCCTGCGAGCCTGCGTGCACGGACGGGGCGGGGGAGGGGAGGGGGTCGTGAGGACGCACCCGCCCCCCCAATGACCGACACCTCGCACCCCAATGCAGAGCTCTCGGGGAGGGGGCGCCCCCACCCACGCGCGGAGGGGGGATCAAAAGTGGGGGTGACTCACACATTCATCAGCTTGGCCGACTCGTACACCCCCACCGTGAGGCGGTCCTGGCGCTGCGCGGCCACCAGCAGCTCCTCCACCGCGGCGGTCACCGATTGCATCCTGAAAGGTCACGGCGGGGACAGGAGGGTCACGGGGGGGGGCGGCAGGGCACCCCGATACCCCGGAGCGGAGCGGACCCCGCTTCCCCGTCCCCCCTGGTCTCCACACTCACTTCTGTGCCGCGTTGTCGCAGGCCACCACCTCTTCGAGGGTCATGTTGCAGTTATAATCCACACTGGAGAAAATCCCCGGCGACAGGCACCCAGGGGAATGATGCGAAAACGAGATAATGTGAAATAATCCGAGCGTGAAAGTCCAACGCGTTCCAAGAGCTTCTTTTAAAGGGTGCGAATCTCCCACTTGCAAAAAGTACCAAAAAGAGAAGAAAAATAATAAAGTAACGAGGAAAAACTCGTAAAGACGATTCCCAGCGAGACGCGATCAACGCCGCGGCCCCGGGGCAATAAACTGGCAAACACCCGTGCGCCGCCTTTTATAGCCTGGGTTCAGGATGGGAGGGGCCTCGCTGGAACTCAGCGCGCCTTCCATTGGTGGAGAGACAAAGGGCAAGAGTAACGCGCGCTACGATTGGTGGAATATATGGAGAGGGGGCGGAGCGCTCCCGGGAGCCCACGTGGGGGGAGAGCGATGGGCGGAGCGCCGCGCGGGAAAAAAAGAAAAAAAAAAAAAAAAAAGCAAAACCAGAAGTTTTCTCCTGATTTCCCGGCAGGGCAGCGGCGCCGCGGTTCGGGGCGCGCGCGGGATTTCCAGCGCGAGAGGACGACCTGGACTTTTGGGAGGAAGGACCTTGGAATCCCCTGGGGGTCCTGGGGGAGTCCCCAGCCCCTACCTGGCCCCAGCTCCGAGTTGGGTCTGAATGGGAAAACGGGGCTCAGTGTGCAGCCTGATGCTTCCCACGCTGTTTTATTTAGGGGAGGGGGTCTTTCCTAGTTTTGGGGACCCCCAGACTGGTGGGTGCAGCACCAGCTTTGTTGGTTTGGAGTGTGGATGAAACATCACCCGGGGTATGCAGTAAGTGCTGAATAAGTTTAGAGGGGTCCCTGAGGTTCCCCCAGAACTGAAGACCACCAAGACAACCCCTTGCTTTGAAAACTGCACACCACCAGCCTCGGAGGGTCTGCTAAATCAGAGAGGTACACAGTAGGTGCTCAACACCTGCAGAGGCAAGGACCGCGGAGCCCTTGGGCATGCTTGGGAAAGACAGCGGGCACCCCCAAACCCTCGGGAGAGTTTCAGGGTGGGGTGCGCGTGGGCGGGAGGCGCAGGTGGCCAGGCCTGCAGGCTGTGCGCAGCTGCCCCTCCCCTGAACCCCGGGGAGAAAGCGAGCTTCTGGAGAAGGGGGCGCGGGCGGGCTGCACCCCGACATTGCCACCTGGGACCCTTCTTCCAGGTGGGCGCTGGGGTCATCTGGGCCGGTGATGGGGGTCTGGGGGGGATGCAGGGACCCCCGCAGGACGCCAACCAGGCACGCACACCCTGCCCTCGTGGGCCTGTCTCCCACGGTGCGCGGGGGCTCCCGGTGACTCACAGCTGCGTCCCTCCCGCGCCGCCCTGGGGTCGGTCCCCGCGGCCCCCCTCACGGTCCCCCCACTGGCCGCAGGTCTGTCGGGCTGACTCATTCCGCCTCCTCCGCGCCGCCCACCGGCCGAGGCGCGCCGCGTCCAGCGAGTGCGAGGCGCGCCGGCGCCACCTGGCGGCCACCTGGGGACCTGCGCACGCGGTTTCCGGCAAGGGAGGAGGGAGAGGGCATGCTGCTGGGATACTTTTTATTTTTATTTTTTCATTTTTAGGGATGTTTTGAGGCAGGGTCTCACTCTAGCCCAGGCTGACCTGGAATTCACTCTGAAGCCTAGGCTGGTCTTGAACTCTCAGCAATCCCCTACCTCTGCCTCCCGGGTGCTGGGATCAAAGGTGTGCACCACCATGCCCAGCGGGGACATAGCTTTTTTAAAGAAATATTTTATCTTATTTATTAGAGAGAGAGAGAGGGGGGGAGGGAGGGTGCACAGGACCTCCTGTCTCTGCAAACGAACTTCAGATGCATGGGCCACCTTGTGCATCTGGCTTTACTTGGGCCCTGGGGAATCAAACCTGGGGTTTTAGGCTTTGCAGGCAAGCACCTTAAATGCTGAGCCGTCTGTCTAGGCCCAAGGACAGTTGTTGAGTGCGATAATTTAAATCAAAATGAATGCTCCCCCAAATCGTGGCCCATACCTTTAATCCCAGCACTCAGGAGGGTGAGGCAGGAGGATCACCATGAGTTCCAGGTCAACCTGGGCTAGAGTGAGACCACTCTCAAAAACCTAAAAGTCAGACTGGGGAGACTGCTCAATGGTTAAAGGCACTTCTTTGCAAAGCCTGATGGCCCCGGGTTCAATTCCCCAGAACACATGTAAAGCCAGATGCACAAAGTGGTGGATGAGCCTGGAATTGTGTGTTTACAGAGGCAGGAAGTCCTGGTGCTCCCCTTCACTCTCTCTCTCTCTCTCTCTCTCTCTCTCTCTCTCTCTCTCTCTCTTTGTCTGCCTCTTTCTCACTCTCAAATAAATAAATTAAATTAAATAAGCCAGGTGTGGTGGTGCACGCCTTTATTCCCAGTACTGGGGAGGCTGAGGCAGGAGGATTGATGTGAGTTCGAGGCCAGCCTGGGACTACAGAGTGAGTTCTAGGTCAGTGTGGGCTAGAGTGAGACTCTACCTGGAAGGAAAAAAAGTAATTTCTAAATTAGAAACCGTAATAACTTAGTAAGAACTCATAATAAAACAATTTAATAAATTGATGTAAAAATAGTGGTTCAAAAAAAATAGTCTTTCAAAATATCTTTTCACTCTAGCCCAGGCTGACCTGGAATTCACTCTGTAGTCTCGGGGTGGCCTGGAACTCACGGAATTCCTCCTGCCTCCGCCTCCCCAGTGCTGGGATCTAAGGGGAGTGCCAGCCCCGGGTTTCCCTTGGGCCCAGGGTGATGGCCTGAACTCGAACCCGTGCTTCTAGGTTCCAGGCCCACAACTGCAGAATGCAGCTGGCTTTCCAAAGCCCCAGAATCCCCGAGGAAGCCTCCCCGGTTCCAGAATTTGGAATCCAGGCTCTGGAATCCCAGGTCCCTGAGATTCAGGCTGACCGCCAACCACTGCCAGGGAGATGATCAGGCGCCAAATCCAGCCCTGGGCGGGAAGAGGTGTCGGGAAGGGGGAGGGACAGACTGACAGCCACCCGGGGATCCCCTTCGCTGTCCCTGATCCCCAAGGCACAGGGGACCAGGAGCCCTGGGGTGGCACCTCCCTGGCCACCTGCTCCCAGAAGGGGTCCCCTGGGTGGTCCTGACTGGCCAACCTCCGTTTCCTCTCCTCACCACGCGAAGAGCAGGAAGGAAGCGCCAGGGACCCAGCGGTCCCTTTCTGGAGAACTCAGCGCCAACCTTTGAGAATCACAAGCCGCCTCCCAAAGGCAGCAGGAGGCCCCGACCCACCACCGCTCCCATCCAGGCCGCGCGGGGCATGCTGGGACGTAGAGTCCAAGGGGGGCCCCCAGCCCGGCTCAGTGACCTGGAATAGGCGGGAACTCTCTGGCAGGCTGCTGGTTGCAGAGGCAGGAGCCGCACCCAGAACTGAGGGCCCCGGTGTGTGGAGAGGGCGCTGGAGAAACCAGCAAGGGAGTCAGGAGGGGGCACAGCCAGCGCAGATGGGAGGAAGAGAGGGGAGTCCACCATGCTGGATAAGGGCTACCCACTGAGCAGCCCAGCCCTCACTGTGGTCCTAGGCTGTCCCTCTACCCCTGACCACGCCCCCAGCCTCACTGTGGTCCTAGGCTGTCCCTCTACCCCTGACCACGCCCCCAGCCC
>PVHP010032474.1:0-20274 GCA_004024765.1 Zapus hudsonius | reverse complement strand
CACACACACACACACACACACACACACACACACACACAGGGCTGACAAGATGGCTCTGTAGTTCAAGGCACTTTCTTGCAAAGCCTGATACCTGGTTGGATTCTGTACTACCCACATAAAGCAGTGCATGTGTCTAAAGCTGGTTACAGTGGCAGGAGGCCCTGGTGCACCTACATTCATGCTCTCTCTGCCTGCCTTTTTCTTTCTCTCTCAGATAAAGATACTAAAAACAAAAATAAGCCGGGCGTGGTGGCGCATGCCTTTAACCCAGCACTTGGGAGGCAGAGGTTGGAAGAGTGCTGTGAGTTAAAGGCCAGCCTGAGACTACACAGTGAATTCCAGGTGAGTCTGGACTAGAGTGAGACCCTACCTCAAAAAACCAAAAATAAATAAATAAATAAATAAAAACTCCAAAATAATGGTTCCTTAGAGTTCTGGTGCTTTCTGTTTTGTTTTTTGTTATTTCCTTCTTTCTTTTTCTTTTTTTGTAGTGTTGGGGATTGAAGGGCGGGCCTCAATCATAGTATCTAAGCATTCTATTAGTGAGCTAGCCCAGTCCTGTTTTGTCTTTTTTTTAATTTTTATATTTTTATTTGCAGAGAGAGAGAGTATAGGAATGCCAGAGTCTCCAGTCAATACAAACTCCAGATGCATGTGCCACTTTATACAAATGACTTTATGTGGGTACTGGGGAATTGAACCTGGCTCATTAGGCTTTGCAGGCAAGTACCTTAACCACTGAGCAATCTCTTCAGCTCCCCTTTGTTTAGTTTTATAGTGCTGTATTTTTATTTTTTTAAAAAAATATTTTATTTATTCATTTTCTGGCAGAGAGAGAGAGAGGGAGCAAGTACAGGGCCACCACCTTGTGGGTCTGGCTTATGTGGGTCCTGGGGAATTGAACCCAGGGCCTTAGGCACTGGAGGCAAGTGCCTTAAACACTGAACCATTTCTCCAGCCCCTATAGTGCTGTATTTTTCTAGTCCAGGAATCTAGTGTGATATAACAACTCTTAGATTTGGGGCATTATTTATACTTAGATGATAAAAGAATTATGTTTTTCTAATTTTAATAGACAAGGTCTGTGTTACCTGAACTGGCATGAAAGTGGGGAGGTGTGCTCAGTTATAGAAAACACTCCAATTGAAAATATACCATGGATGACTTAACCTGTGTGTGACCAAGAGTTAAGGAGTTGAGGTTAAACATCTGTTTTTTAACTCTCCCTTTCTTCACTAACACAAGTGATATTTGTTTAATAGACTGACACTAAGTAAAAACCTTCACTGTTGTTTCCAGCTTAGGAATTGTGGGCTGGTCAATACAGTCTGTGACTAGGGCCCACTCCCAGCTGCAAACTAAGGCATGAGGAAAATCATTCCCTTTACTCCTCGTGGCAGAAACTTACCGCTTTCCCCTCTGGGGAATCAAATGTTAGAAATCTGAGGTCACAATCTGTCTCCAAGGGCCGCTCCAGATCATACAGTTCCCCATTCACTTGAGCAGCCACTGCAGTATCAGCCAGTGTTAAACTTCAGCCGTAGGGAGTGAGGATGAAGAGAAAGAGATTACAATCCACAGGGAAAGAGAGAGAGAGGTGCTAATATCTCAGAAACTCTACATTTTCAAAAAGAAAATGAGAGTTGGAGAATGGCTGAGCAGTTAAGGTGCTTGCCTTCAAAGCCTCACAACCTGGGTTCAATTCCCCAGTTCCCACATAGAGCCAGATGCACAAAGTGGCACATGCATCTGGAGTTCCTTTGCAGCGGCTAGAGGCCTTGGCACACCCATTTTCTCTCTCTTCACGCTGTTTGCAAATACATAAATATTTATAAAAAAAGAAAATGAGATTCCAGAAAAACAAAACCCAGTTTTCTTTTCCAATGGTTAATATAAGGGCAGAAACTAATGCAGAGGAAGTGCTCTAGAAGAAAGGCTTAAAAACCATTGTATTTATTTGCATGTGTGTATGTGTATGTGTGGGGGCACACCAGGGCCTCTTGCTGCTGCAAATGAACACCAGATGCTTGAGACACTTTTTGCATCCGGCTTATGTGGGTGACTGAGGAATTGAACCTGGGTTGGCAGTCCTGGAACCTTCTCAACCCCTTGTTTTTTTTGAAATAGGGTCTCGCTCTAGCCCAGGCTGACCTGGAATTCACTGTGTAGTCTCAGGCTGGCCTTAAACTCCTGGTGATCCTCCTATCTCTGGCTCCTAAGTGCTGGGATTAAAGGCCTGCATCACCACGCTCAGCATTTTTTGCTTTTTTGAGACAAGGATTTGCTAGAGCCCAGGCTGGCCTTGAATTCTTAATCTTCCTATTTCTACCTCCTGAATACTGACATCATGGGCCTGTGCCACCATGCCTGGCAAGAAAGGTTAGCCAGGCAGGATGGTTCACACATGTAATCCTAGCACTTGGGAGGCTGCAGCAGAGAATTTTTTCAAATTCCAGACCAGTCAGGACTACAGAGAGAGTCTGTCTCAAAAAGAAAAACAGGGGGGGGGGGGGAAGGACACGACACTGGCTATGCAACTCAGTTGGCTGCATAAATCAGAAATGGTGGTGCATGCCTGCCTGCAATCCAAGCCTTCAGGAAGTGGAAGCAGGAAGATCAAAAAAAGTTCAAGATCATCCATCCATGTGAGTTAACAGCAAGCCTGGGCTATCTCAAAAAGAAAAAAAAAGGGGGGGGGAGGGAGCTGAGAAGATGACTCAGTGGATAAAGTCTCCCAACTCTTCAGTACCTGAGTTCAGATCCTCAGACCACTGGAAAGAAAATGCCCGAAGTTATGGCCAGCATCATGAGACACAAACCAATCAATCAATCAATGAAGTTTTTAAAGGAAACCAAGCAAAGGCTATCTTGATGAGGATAGATCGCGTTCCCTATCTGACGAGGCAGGGCGTAGGCCTGATACCTGATCTGCTGCGCTAGCTGGTAGGGGGTCGTACTCCAGGCCACGGCGTCCACCTTCTGGCCTCCGGGAAGGGCTACCTTAATGGTGTGGGGGTTCTCCTGTGCCATGCTTGCCAACCTGCGCAGCTGGGCAGCCCATAGCTCCTCGAACAGGCCGCACCGCTCGGCCAGCCAGCGGGGAGGGGTGGGCGCCCAGGCCTGAAGGACAAGTCCACGTTAGCGGGTGCTCGGTGCACGGTGCACGGGGCTCGGTGTTCGGGGCCGCCCGCCCGCCCGCCCGCCCGCCCGGGGCCGCAGCCCTCGCGAGCCCGCGCCTCGGGCTCCACGGCTGGAGACGTCTGCGTACCTCACGCACCGTGTGCAGCCCGCACGCCTGCAGCCCGAGCCGGAGCCCGAGCCCCAGCGCCTTCCACTTGGGACACGACCCCATGTTCCGTCAGTTCGCGGCCTCCATCCTCCGATCCTCGCCGCTTCCTCTCGAGACTCCTCATTGGCTTCCGCTCCAACAACCTCCTTGCCCATTGGCTATGGCAGCTGCCGCTCAGGCCCGGCCCCGCCCCCGGGGACTCCGGACAGGCCCGCCCCGCACTGCACCGGTGTCCTCGCTAGTGGTTCTGCGGGCGGAAGGTGGACGGTGTCACACGCGGGGCGTTCCGGGGACAGCGGAGGTGGAAGTCGTCCTCCTTCGCCAGGAAGTTTTTTATTTATTTATTTATTTATTTATTTATTTATAAAATATTTTATTTATTCATTTTTCAAGCAGAGAGAGAGAGAGCACATGTGGGCCACCACCTTGTGGGTCTGGCTTATGTGGGTCCTGGGGAATTGAACTCAGGGCCTTAGGCACTGGAGGCAAGTGCCTTAACCGCGGAGCCATCTCTCCAGCCCTTATTTTTATTTATTTATTTATTTATTTATTTATTTAGAGGTCGACCTGGAAGTCACTCTTTAGTCTCAGGGTGACCTTGAACCCTAACCTCTGCCTCCCAAATGCTGGGATTAAAAGTGTGCTAACCGTGACTTGAAGGCCGGCGGGAAACCAGCACAAATACTGAAAAGAGAACCTGGTGTGAATCATCAATATGCCATTAACTTGATTTTTTTTTTTTTTTGAGGCAGGGTCTCTGTAGCCCAGGCTGGCCTCGAACCCACAGTGATCCTTCTACCGCAGTCTCCTGCTGGGATTCGAGGCGTTGCGCCACCACGCCTGGTTTAACTATGTAAATTTTTTTTTTTGGTAAATTATTTTTCGAACCTAAATTTCCTCATTTATAAAGGTCCCAAGTGTCGAAGTAAATTGTAGCGTGATGCTTACAAGGGACCTTGGGGATTTAAGGTTCGCTAGCAAGTGCTGCTGCTGGCTTTCGAACCCAAGACCTGCACTCATCCACCATAGTTTACCCCCAGGGTGCTCCTGAGCCCAGAGCCCTGGGTTCCTCATAAAGCCTCAGGCCTCTCATGTTCCCTCTCCCTGCTCAGTACAGGATACAGGACTAACTGTAGTGCCCAGGACTTCCCAGTGGGTCCCTCACCTCTCAAGTTCCCCAGCGAAGGAATCTGCGGTTGTGGTGAAAGAGTTGTCAGAGGAAGCAGTCTAGGTTTCCAGAGGGGCCAGAAGTTCTGTGTGGGGAGGGCAGTTGATCTGAGGACTAGGCAGCTCTGGATCTTGGCGCCATCTTCTGCTACAATAGATATCCTGAAATACAAAGAAAAAGAGACAAGAGTGTGGGAGAGGAAGTGGCTTGTGGATGGATGGATGGGGTCAGGAAGTAGTGAGAATTGTTTAGCAGCATTCAGAAGGATGACAATGACAGGACGTTTCTTTTTTTTTTTTTTTTTTTTGAGGTAGGGTCTCGCTCTAGTCCAGGCTGACCTGGAATTCACTCTGTAGTCTCAGGGTGGCCTTGAACTCACGGCGATCCTCCTACCTCTGCCTCCCGAGTGCTGGGATTAAAGGCGTGCGCCACCACGCCCGGCGACAGGACGTTTCTTGTGGTTGTTCACAAGAGGCAGTGTACCCTCAGGGAACAAAACGGCAGGTGCTCAATCAATACTGAATTCAGCAGGTACAGCTCGCTGTGCTGACTTGAAGCTTCAGAAGACACTTTCACACCTTTTCTTCTGTCTTCTAATTGTTCCTTTTTGTTAGGATCCTAGAGGAATGGTGGAGTAGCTCCCCTGAGATTCTTACATTCACCCTTCAAACATTTCCTGAAGGCCTTCTGTGTGCACTGTCACCGCACCATCACCTTAGAACTTGTGAGGCAGTGGAAAAAGGAATGGAAGTTATTCCATCTTATCCATTAGCAAGCCAACCAGCTAAGGCCAATTCATTCGTTATTGGCTTTAAAGTAGATGCCTCAACCTCAGGGAATTTCAACCCATTAGTCTGCCTGGGAAACATCTATCCTCTACCTGCTTTTTTCACCCACCCCACCCTTACCTGCCAGAACACCTAGGTGCAGGGCTATGATTCAGCTTCGTTCTTTGAACAAGTCTCTTCTGCTCCCTTTAAAGCAAGGAAAGCGGTGCTGAGAGTTCAAGCAGGCCTACCTGAACCTACAGCCTGGTCTGCTGGTTTCTAGTTCACCCCATGCTGCTTCTGAGGACAGCTTACTCATCAGGAAGCATCTTTCCTTTTCCTCTCCAGAGAACCTGACTCAGATACTTGTGGCCAAAGTGTTTCCAATAAAGCTGCCTTCCAACTTTCCTTTACCAGAGTTTAGGGGAAAGAAACGTAGGGAAAAGGCAGTCCTCAGTAAATGTCCTAGACCCTTAAGCCAACATTTAACAAGTTCTCAGGTCTACTAAACTCTTTAAAAAAAAAAATGTCCCACGTTGGTTAGTCTTGGTTAAGATGTTGGTTTTATAGCTCTAAACCATTTTCTTTTCTTTCTTTCTTTTTTTTTTTTTTTTGCTTTTTCGAGGTAGGGTTTTGCTCTAGTCCAGGCTGACCTGGAATTCACTATGTAGTTTCAGGGTGGCCTTGAACTCACGGTGATCCTCCTACCTCTGCCTTGCAAGTGCTGAGAATAAAGGTGTGCGCCACCACGCCCAGCAGCTTTAAACCATTTTCAAGAGTATTTTCAGGGCCAGGCGTGGTGGCACACGCCTTTAATCCCAGCACTAGGGAGGCAGAGGTAGGAGGATCATCATGAGTTCAAGGCCACCCTGAGACTACATAGTGAATTCCAGGTCAGCCTGGGCTAGAGGGAGACCCTACCTCGGAAAAAAAAAGTATTCTCAGCATGCCTTTAATCTCAGTATTCTGGAGGCTGAGGCGGGAGGATCACTGTGAGTTTAAGGCCAACCTGTGCTACAGAATGAGTTCTAGGTCAGCCTGGGCTAGAGTGAAAGCCTACCTCTAAAGAATACCCCCCCACACACAAATATTCTCCATTAAAGACTTTGGATTTGGATCAACACATAATCCAAAATCTAGTTTAGCTGGGTTTTGTTTGTTTTCCCAAGGCAGAGTCTTACTCTAGCCTAGGCTGACCTGGAATTCACTATGTACATAGTCTCAGGGTGGCCTTGAACTCACGGTGATTCTCTTACCTCTGCTTCCTGAGTGCTGGGACTAACTAAAGGTGTGAGTCACCATTCTTGGCTATTTTAGCTCTTTTTAAAAAATATTTTATTTGCAAGCAGAGAGAGACAGAGAAAGAATGGGCACACCAGGGCCTCCAGCCACTTCAAATGAACTCCAGCCACACGCCACTCTGTGCATCTGGCTTTATGTGGGTGCTGGGAAAGCCTAACCTGGGTCGTTAGGTTTTGCAGGCAAGTGCCTTAACCGCTGAGCCATCTCTCCAACCCATCTTAACTCTTAGAAGCAAATTCCATTTACCTAAACCAAAAACGTACGTGTGTGTATAAGGGGAATGCATTGAAAGAGAGGCTTTGAAAGTAAAAGAAAGATTGCCTTTGCCACCAGCTTTTTTTTCTTGCAATACTGGACGTCATGCTGGGTGGTGGCGCACGCCTTTAATCCCAGCACTCAGGAGGCAGAGGTAGGAGGATCGCCATGAGTTCGAGGCCAACCTGAGACTACATAGTGAATTCCAGGTCAGCCTGGGCTAGAGCGAGACCCCTTGAAAAACCAAAAAAAAAAAAAAAAAAAAAAACAGAAAAAACTAGACGCCGTGCCCATGTCCTTGCAAACAGTAGGCAAGTGCTCCACCGTTGGCTCACACCTAGAGCACACTAGTCAAGTGCCATGGCCTAGTTAGGTGTAAGACTGCTTAGTGATATCAGTGCAAGCTCAAGGAGCAAGCTTTTAGATTTACCAACCTGCACTGCTCCTGGCAAGGACTAGCCACCTTACAGTTCTCATGGAGGAGGAAACGATGACATCAATCTCCTTTACCCCGTTCCCACAGAAATACTATTTCATCACAAACCACTTGACAAAATGATCTGAGTACTTCACAAAACCTGGAGATACAATGGAACAAGGAAGTAAATTTGCTGGAACATTTGTTTGCCATGAACCGGAACAGGTCCAGGGTAGACTGGGTTAGCCAACACCCCTTTGAGTCAAACACAAAAAGATGCACTTTACTTAGCATCTCCACCCACATCTGTGCTTTTGACTTGCCTGTGTGAAAACAAAAAGGGACTGAAAATACAGAAAAGAACAGAGGGGTTGGGGTACAGTTTAGGGGTAGGACACGTGCTTAGCAAGCATGCAGTACTGGGTTCAATCTCAAGTACAAAAAAAATACCCTTCCCCTAAAAGAAACAAAACACCAACCCTTCCAACAATCTATATGTATCCAAGTAGATCCCAGAATCACTGTTTTGCAGAGTTGGGAACCAGGGCCTTACCAACCTGCACTGCTTCTGCAATGACCTTACGATTCTCTCATGGAGGAGGAAACAGCTGGACCATGGACAGTGGGGAAATGATGCTATCAATCTCCTTTACCCCATTCCCACAGAAATATTTTCATCACAAATCACTTGACAAAATGATTTGAATCCAGGGCCTTGCACATGCTAGGTAAGCATTCTACTAAAAAACTGCCCTCAAGCTTGTAGCTAAGCAAGTTTCCCCCTTTCCATCTGCAGCACGAGGAATAACTGCTCTCTACTTTGCTGCCACGCTTCTTCCTCTCCCTTAGCATGTGCATCTGTGAACACAGAGCAGCAGGTTTCCTTCAGGCAGGAACTCACTGGGGCCCTCTCACAGCCTCCATGAGTTATCACTCAGCAATTGTGAACAACAACAGACCAGACTTGTCCATAGTTACTCATCAGTAAGTATGAGAAACACCCCAATACCCCAAAACCCATTCTGATGGTGTCACTAAGTCTAGACAGATCACTCAAGCATTCCTGCTATTTAGCCTAATAGAGCTCCCACTAATATTTGGATTAAAAAAAAAAAAAAGATTGGTTTGAGTAAAACAAGGTAGGGGAAGTTGTTCACTTCCAGAGAGGCCAAGGGCCAAGTCTAGCTCGATGCTTTAGGGGTAGAGTCGGGTGGCAGGCTGGCTTCATGAGGGTGAGGAAGAAGGGGTGATAAATTCTGGACAGCCAGCATGGTGGTACACCCTAACAGCTGGGTGTGTTCCTAGGTCACTGCTATTTCTGAGGTGTTTTGTGACACACGCACTGGGCTTCTCGCAATCAGTGACCCAGGCCTGGCCTGTGTGCACCAGCTATTCCTTGTTACTGCATTATTAAGCCTCTGGGTAATGAAAAAGGGACGGAGTCAGAGGTAATGGTTTACTGGCTTTGGCACGGCAGCCAATATGCAATAATAATATTAAAAAAACATGTGGTGAAGAGTTGACCATCAAAAACGCTTCTGGAGACTGGGTGTGGTGGCGACCTCTTTTAATCCCCATGCTCGGGAGGCCGAGGTAGGAGGATCTCCATGAGTTCGAGGACAGCCTGAGATAACATAGTGAATTCCAGGTCAGCCTGGGCTGCAGTGAGACCCTACCTCGAAAAACCAAACAAAAGCTTCTTGGGAGGCTGGGGGTATGGCCAGCCAGTTCGCACAAGGCCCTGGTTCGGTCCTCAGCACAAGCTAAACAAGAAGAACCTCAAAATGCTTCTTAGCTTGATTGTTCAACTTCTGGAAGATTCACAACAGCGCATCCTGTTTCACTGGCAATCACTCCAAATAGAAAACCTACAAGGCCAGGAAGCTCTTAAAGGCTCTGATTGCCTTCAGTGACCTTAAGTGCAAGTTAACGTGAGAGGGAAAGTCAACCACACGAGATACTGGAGATATATATTTTTGGGACAGGAACAATTGGGAGAGGAGCGTGCAGACGATCGTGAGGAAGGGAGGGACGAATGGTGGTCACTCACTCCCCTTCCCCACACCCCCCAGGACCAAAAGCTAATGCACTCCAAGCTTCAGTCACATCCAGGCTTCTCCTCCCTTGTCCTGTGGCTGCCTTCACTTTCAGCCTCTTGCACTCATGCTGCATCTTTGCTGAAGAAAGTTAGCTCCACAAAGCAGCCATGTCAGCTCCTGGAGAAGTTCCCACCTACTTCCATTCACCAGCAAAGCCAGGGGCCCTTGGTCAAAGCCCCCAAGAAAAATGTCAAACCTTTAGAACTAGTTGTTTTATTAAATGACATTAACACACATTTCAAAAGGACCTCATTTTTGTTGCCTCTAAAGCATGTACTTCTTTTCCACACTGAACATGTGAGAAAGTCAATTCAACAATCTCTTTAAATCTTAACAACACCCCCGCTGATTGAAAAAGAGGGAGGGAAGCGGTAATGTACAGCAGCTGGAAACAGTCACGGCCGAGGCTGCACTCTGCGTCCACAGGAGCTTCAGGATGAGCGGCTACTCTGAGGTTGGTCTATACATTCACATCCACTAGATGGGCTTGTTTGCCACAGAAATCACCAACACTGCGTTTCTGGTAAGGATAAAAATCCCACTGGGCTCACTTTACCTTTCCTGGAATCAAACCAAATTCTCTTGACTTCCATTTTTGGGTAGGGCAAGGAGGCAGGGAGTCTCATATTCTGCTGTCACATAAACCATACAGATCCTTGCTCAGACACTATGTTATGCATTCTTTAAAAAATATCTTGTTTATTTTTTTAAACTCAAGGGTGAAATACAAAAGTCAGAGCATGGTCAAGGAGTTTAAATTACAGACACAGGAAGAATAAAACCCCTTTCTATCATCTTTAGGAATACCAGAATTATTTTTGTTTCACTATATCACATATATACAGTGTCTTCATTAAATGTTGCAGACAGATTTTCTTAAAATAGCTGACAGTCTCATACAAACCCCTACTTCCATCCTGAAACAAACGCACAGATGATCTGGTGGCAAAAACAAAACAAAAATATCCCATGAAAACCTAACCCTTAAAAGTCCATCTGTATTCTTCCCTCCATGTACCAGTCATCATATTTTTGAGGACAGTTACCTTGACCCAGAATTCAAAGAAGCCACTTCCTGATACTCTGTTTCTTATAAAATCAAATGGTCTGAGAGCCTTTCAAGTAAACACTATATTTAAACAAGAGCAGAATTCACATTTTTTTATTCTAGAATGAAAAACACCCTCACTTGATTTCTAGAAAAAATGTTCAATTTGGAACATCACATACAATTTTCCCCTTCCCCACCCCCATTCTCTCTCCTCTCTCATGCCTTAAAAAAATAAAAAAACAAATGTCTTAGGACTCAATATAACTATACTTTTGCTTTACCCATCCCACACACAAGGTCATGGTAACATGCATTTTTGTGGGGAGAGCTACAGGGCCAAGAAACTTGCATTAGGAAGAATGACTTGCCGCACCCTAACCACTGAACACAAGGTAAGCCCAAATAAATGGACTACCGTACACAGAACGCCCAAGCTATGAAGCACACCTAGTGTCGGTTGCTTTCTCTGAAAAGAGGTTTATTCTGACACAAACAAGTGTTTTCTACCACTACATTAACCCACTTTCCTCCATCTTTACGATTCCATTGAGAAATCCAAAGCAACTCCTATACTTCTCTAGTTAGCTTTGGCCTAATTTGGGAGGGAAACAAAAGTGTAATCTGCTAGGATTCCTTCACAGCTTCAACACATGTTGTTTTACACATCTAGCTTGGTGTCCTCAGTGTGCACCTTGGTGTTAAACATGAAATAAAAATTGTAGTAAAACACATGTGCTCATCAGTATCCCTACACACACAGGTAAAAGCACTCAAGGAATGATCGTCTTTTCCCCAGTGTTAGATGTATAAATACCAACAAGCCTTGTAATCTAGGGAGGAGGAAGACTCCTCTCAAGGTCTTTTCTTCACTCTGGGCTTCAGAGGTCAGGACTACCCAAGTGTGAGCCATGGGCAGAGTGGATCAACCTGCATCTCTCAGGTCCCCTATCCCTCTGCAAAGACTTATCTAGCAATATCCACACATTCCTAGGACACATCTAAAGAGATGCAATATATTTCTTCTGAAATACAAGGGAGTTAAAGAAGTTAACATTTACCAAAAACCACCAGAGAAGTGCATTAGGTAAAATTAATGTCTTCTTATATTTAAAAATGCAGGGATATTTCAGTTATACCCTTGTATCAATTAAGTCAAAACAGAAGTGATAACTGAGGGAGAAAGAAAGAAATGCAGGAAGCAAGACCTTTAGTACAAGATGTGTGGAAACTACTTCAAAATTATTCTTACTTTCTGATTTACAAAGGACAGTCAGGTCTCATCACACTATCATGGTCTCTTTCCTAGCTTTACATATTGTGCTTTAACCTTGACACTATTTTATTCTAAGGACAAAAGGAAAACTGCTGTGTTCCCATCGCGCCCACCCCACCTTTTTGAGAAAGGGCTCACTATGTAGCCCAGGCTGGCCTCAAACTCAACGTTCTCTTGTTCCTGCTTTTCTAGTGCTGGGATTATGGGCGTGCTCTATCACACCCACCAAAACAACCACCATAGCATGAGTGCCTGAAACCAACTTCTGATAACAACAGCTCTGAGAAAGAGGATGATTAAAAACCAAAGTGAAAGATTTTGGAAAGGTCAAGAACTCAATTTCAACAGTTTTAAAAATCAAATCAACCAACCTGACAGGCCTGGAGTCTCGTACATTTCCTCCCTTGCCAACAGAGCCCAGAGCACAGGAAGGAGCTGAGCTGTCACTGAAGTTACTTAGCTGGACAGGAAAGGAAAGGAATCCCTCCACGACTTTTAGACAAGCCAATCCCAAAATAACACCCCGACATTGTGCATGCGTATCTGTACTAAAGAAGTTTTATTTCACATGAAACTCTCCAGTAGACAGGGTAAAAGCTTGTTTTTCTCCCCACTCCCCAGCTAAATGAAGTGGCTTTTTAATGTTTATCTTTATTTTTAAAAGAAAAAAAAAACAAAACAAACACACACACACACACACACCCAACTGGGTAAAGGTTGTAAGTGCAGAGGGAGTGAGGACTGGATAAGAGTAAAATGTCAGCATATTTGACTTTTTAATTTGAAAGGAGGCCTTCATTAAAGAAAATAAACCAAGAGGGAAAACAACAACAACAATAAACCAAACTGCTACTTCCGATGCTCTCTAGACTGTCCAAAAAGCCTTTCCCTTGGTTTCCATCAGTACCTGGGAGGGAAGAAAGGGCGTTTTGGTGCAAAGAATGGAGGGCCCCTAAGAAAAGGCGGCCTGGGTCTCTTTAAACTGTGGAATGGGTCTCTGCCGAGAAAAGCTTCCCTAGGCCGAAAGTCTGGCCTGGGACTCCGTAACATCATACCACTCCGGCTGATGGCGTCTCTGTGTGAGGGACCCAGGGGGAGGCCACCGCTGCTGTTGCTGATTCCCCCACCTCCTCCTCCATGGGCCAGGGCCAGGTGCTCCAGAGAGTGGGAAGGTAGGCTCAGGCTCTCTCGGACACGGCCAAGGCCAGGGCCGTTGAGGTCCCGTTGGCTGGGGCCCCCATGGTCCCTGGGTCCTGTGAGCACTCCAAAGTGCTCAACCAGGGTCCCTTGAAGGAGGGAACTATGGTCCTTGGGAAAAACTGTCACAGCCCCTGTCACTCCATGCTCAGGCAGCGGTGGGGTTGGGAAAGGTACAACCCCAGAGTGGTCAACAGGAGGTGGAGGTGGTGGGGTAGAAAAGGGAACACCACTCCCCCCAGCACTGCTAAGTTCCCCAGAGGGTGGAGGAGGGGGTGGGGCAGGGAAAGGAACTCCGCTGTGTTCACCAGGTGGTGGTGGTGGGGCTGCATGGGCCAGGGCTGCCTCCTTCGTAAAGGGGTTCGCAAGATCCACAGAGGGTAGATGAGTGGGCGCCTCTCGGGAGAAGATACCACCATGATCCTTAGGAGGGGCAGGTGGGGCAGATGATGGCCCCACGGGCTCTCTCTGGAAGGGCACCCCATGTTCCAAAGGGGACGGGGGAAGGTGATGCTCAAATGTCGAGTTGAAACCGCTGGGATGAAAGCTGCCGGCACTCTCCTGAAACTGGGGTGGTCGTTCCTTGTAAGGTGGTGTCTTAAAGCCAGTGAGGCCTCCGCTGCCCCCACCCCCAAGGGATGCCAACTCAGAGGCACTTGAGGGACCATTGTCAAAAGAGCTGCCGGATGTGCTCAGATCAAACCATCCCCCCCTTGAAACCTCACGCCCATGTCCTCGATTTCCCTTCCCAGGAACTCGGATGGACTCTACAGTCTGTATGGGTTCCCCTGACATCCTCCTATTGGCTGCATTATGATAACCCAAAGTTTCAATAGGGGCCCCCTTTTCTTCTGTGCTATCAGGCAGGTCTAAACAGGAGGAGGAGACACGGGTTTCTATCCGGTAGTGTTCTTCCTGCTGCTGCTGATCAGGATTGGTCAAGCTGGGCTGGGGAAGGTTGGACAGATTGACACCATCACTTGAAGTGCCTTTGTTTGGGGTCTGGCCAAAATGCTTATCATCTGAGGGCTTGCGCGAGGCGTTTTTAAGCATATTCTTAAACTCAATCGTCGATGTGGTGGAAATGGTGGAGGCCAGGACTTTCTCCACGCCTGATGTGGGTGGGTGGCCCGTGGGAGCAGCAAGGGTATTCTGCGAAGAGAAAAGGGAACCATGTGGGACCGGGTGAGGAGAGTCTGGGTACTGCTTCTGTGGCAAAGTGAGATGCCCAGTGGTAGACTGAGACAAGCTACTGTGGTTGGAGTCAGGGGCGAAAAAGGAATCATTCTTACTCGGTGATGGGGACCGGTCAGACCCTGGTTCATTCCCTCTTATGCTGAAGGAACCAAATAACCCAGGGGAAGATGCAAGATGGTCACAGTTCTCATTGGAGTCCAGGAGGGCCCTTACAGATGGAGGAAAGGCAGACTTGACCCCAAATTCTTGGGCCCTGTGGTTGTAACTGGACAGGACTGGCTGATACTCAGCGGCATCAGAGAGCTTGCTTGGTTTCAGGATAGACCTGGCTGGCTTCTTCTCTAAGTTCATTATGGCGGATGGGGGAGGCCCTGAATACTCAAAATCTCGGTAATCCTCATCTTCTTGGAAAGAAGTATCTGGAAAGAACTTTTCCTGTGAAGAGTCCATCAGGGAAGAAGGCCTCTCCATTCCATCAGAAGGCTGCTTATAGGGTGATTCACTGCCCAGACCAAAGGGCCGGTAGGTAGATACAGAATTGGGGAGGTCCCGGGGGTAGCTTTCATCTCTTCCCGGGGGTGGTGATCTTGTACTGCTGGGTGTTGAGGAGCCAGGGCTAATGATCTTAGAAAGCAGGGACACAGTATCCACACTGCTGGATGTGGGCTTGTCCATCATCTCATCCTGGGTGGGTGTCCCACTCCGCTCATCCCGCACAGGGGTTCCATCAATGTTGTCTACTGAGGTGCTAGTAGGAGCACGCTGGAAGTCTGAGGGATGGCTCTCTGATGAGGCACTGGACCCCAAACTACTCAGGATTGGGATGTTTAAATTTAAGCCACTGAAACCAGGATTGCCTTTTAGGAAGTTGTGGATCTTCATCTCCAGGCTTGGGGAGGTGGACTCGGACTCCAGCTTTGGCTTGGAGGCCTCTGAAGGTTGGCACAGGGCAACTTCAGCAGGTGGAGCAGCAGGGCTAGCACTGTGGCTACCTGTAAACCCTAGAGTGTTGGATGGTAGTTTGAAAGTAGTACTTGGGAGCACTGGGCTTTGTCCAATTGAGGCCTTGCTGGCTGAAGTTGAAGACACTTCAGAAGTTGACGAGTTAGGAGAATAGTTGAAGGTTTTGGAAATAAAAGATTGGGTATTTGAGGGCAGATTTCTTCCCTTTACAGTAGAGACTATGGTGTTGGCAGGGGAGGCTGAAGTGCTCTGGGAAGCAGCTTCACTGGCTGGCACTGGGTTCCCAGTGACACTCTGAAGTAAAGATGACAGGCCTGTAGAAACAAAGATTAGAGAGGTTAAAAAAGAACAACTCTCCACCATAGAAAAAAGACCAATGCAAGCTCATTAGCTATTATCATTCATTCATTCCTGTGGGAACCACAGAGACTTTAAAATATGAAACTAAAAAGAAAAAAGAAAACATCAATCTAACACAGCCAATCACTGAAACCCTACCAGTACAGTCTGAAACAAGACAGACAATAAAAGCTAACAGGAAAGGGAGGGATTTAAATGTCAGAATCATTTATAGTTTAAATCAAGCAAAGCAGAAAAACAAAGGAAGCAAAGTTCTTCTTAAAACAACTTTTAAAGCCAGTACTACTTCTGTTTGATCTGTGGAAATAACTCTCTAAATCCAAGTGGATATTTTTGCCTTTCCTTCCTCTGTAATTTTCTCTAATAGGTTAATGTACACTTATTTTAAAGGGAAACAGCATATGCAAAATTGGGAAATTTGTTTGAACAGGGAGTAGTACTTTTGGTGAACAGGAGCATGTGCAAACGACTGTCCTGGGTGCACAGTGAGGAGGCCAGAGACACTGTCAGGTGTCCTCCTCTATCATGCTACCGTATCTCTGAGACACAGACATTCACTGAACCAGACGTCTCATTTTCCTATTAGACAAGCTGACCAGTGAACTCAGGCAATCCTCCTGACTCCACCCTCCTCAGCACTGGAGTTACAGGCATGTGTGGCGATTGTCATATTTTTCCATGGGTGTTCGTTGGGGATCTAATTCAGGGCCTTAGGTTAGCACAACAAGCACTCTTACCCACTGACACCCGAACAGAGAGTCTCTTGCTAGAACAGTGTTACCTTATCATGATTCCATTTTTCTTTATAGCTGAATGAAGTTCCATTGTGTATATGTACCACTTTAAAAAATCCATTCATCTGTCGATGGGCATCTAGGTTGGTTCCATTTCTTGGTACAGTGATTAATGCAGCACTAAACATGGATGTGTGGGTACCTCTGTGATATGTTGACATAAGAGTTCTTTGGGTTGGGTATGGTGGTGTATGCCTTTCATCCCAGAACTTGGGAGGCAGAGGTAGGAGGATCACTGTGAGTTGAGGCCATTCTGGGACTACAGAGTGAGTTCCAGGTCAGCTTGGGCTAGAGTGAGACCCTGCCTCAGTTAAAAATAAAAAGGCACTGCATCTAGAGGAGAAGGTAATAGACAAGTCACTCTAGCATCTCAGTGTGCTCACAGAATGGTGACAGAAGCAGGACTAAAAGAGAGATCATCAGCATGTCAATCACAAGAGCAATACAAGATGTTTATAGTTTTATCACTCCTTTTCCTATCTTGAGACAGGGACTCGCTATGTAGCCAAGGCTTGTGTAAACCTCAGAGCTGGGGCTGCTAACGTTATTCACTTTTTACTGCAGGTAACTGCAGGTGCTAACAGAGGGGACTGCGGGTTTAGTTCTGTTTAAAAAAAAATAAGGGCTGGAGAGATGGTTCAGCGGTTAAGGTACTTGCCTCCAGTGCCTAAGGCCCCAGGTTCAATTCCCCAGGATCCACATAAGCCAGACCCACAAGGTGGTGGCCCTGGTTCTCTCTCTTTCTCTCTCTCTCTCTCTGTCTCTCTGCTTGAAAATGAATAAATAAAATATTTTTAAAAATCTTTAAAAAAATAAATAAAGCTGGTCGTGGTGGTGTACACCTTTAATTCCAGAATTTAGAAATGCAGAGGTAGGAGGGACACCATGAGTTTGAGGCCACACTGAGACTACATAGTGATTCCAGGTCAGGCTCAGCTAGAGTGAGACCCTACCTCAAAACAAACAGACAGACAAACTACCCCATATATGAAGAGAAATAGTGGTGACTAACTGGTCCAGAACAGTTCAGGGAACAGAAAATACTATCTAATCTGCTCCACTCACTCTCATATACAGTTCATCAACTTCAGCATTATTGACAGTTTGGATAAATCTTTGCTGTGGGAGACTATCCTGTGCATTATAGGATAGTTAACATTTCCTTGGCCTTGAGTCACTAGATGCTAAGCAGTGCTCCTACTCCAATTGACACAACCAAAAATGTCTCTAGTCATTGCCAAATGGGTTCTAAAGAGACTGTTTGAGATGACTGACAGAGAGTAAGATCTGATCTGTTATTTGTAGTTCATGGCATAATTACACTGAGGCGCTTAAAAGGGTTTGTATAGCTATCTGTGGTAGAAAGAAAGATCATGCAAGGTTTATGAATGATTGATCATTCTTACAGTTTCTTGTGTAAAAGATAACTGACAATGAGAAAGAGGCAGAGATTTGCAGCTAGGATAAACAAAAAATATGCATTATATATACAGAGTCATCTATAATTGGACCCAAAGAGAGATTTGTCCCTCATAAAATTGTTTAATAATAGGTTAAACACTCAAGGGCTTTGTAAATGGTTAATGTTAAAATAGGTAAAATTCAACATATACTAACCTGTACTAAAAGCAGGGATTAATATAACCCCAGGGGTGTCATGGTGCAGATTATTAGGCTCTAGTAAAGAAATCTGGTTTTGTGGCTGGAAAGATGGCTCAGTGGTTAAATGTGCTTGTTTGCAAAGCCTGCAAACTTAGGTTCAATATCTAAGCCACTCATGTAAGCCAGAAGCAAAAACTGATGCAAGTGTCTGATATTCATTTGCAGTGGCAAGAGGCCCTGGTACAACCTGTTTCACCTCTCACGTGTGCAAATAAATTTTTTAAAATGTGCTTTAAGTTGATTATCACAAGTGTTTAAAAGAGAGAAAGAGAGAGAGAGTGATCGAGAGAGAGAGAGAGAGAGAGAGAGAGAGAGAGAGAGAGAGAGCACGCGAGCGAGAGCACGTGCACGCAGGGCATGGTAGCACACATCTTTAATCCCAGCACTCGGGAGGCAGAGGCTACCCTGAGATTACATAGTGAATTAATTCCAGGTCAGCTTGGGATACAGGGAGACTCTACCTCAAAAAGAGGAAAAGGGAGGGAGGGAGGGAAGGAGGAAGGATGCTGTTCCCTTCTTTCTTTAGGCAGGGCCCAGGCTAACCTGGAATACACTCAGTAGCGCAGGCTGGCCTCAAACTCATGGTGATCCTCCTATAGGCTTGTCTCCCAAGTGCTGGGGTTAAAGGTGAGAGCCACCACACCAACCCAAGATTTTTTAATTCTCTGACTGTTAGCTCATCAATTATAAAGACAACGATGAATTAACTGTATGGTCCATTTCATGGCGTTGGCTTCTGAGAACTAGAATACAAGATCACACTAGAAACAAAATGCAGTTCAAGTCCTTCTGGCACATGTCAGTTACCTTGCAGTGCAGGAGCTGACTGTGTCTGGGTTTTGGAAAGAGCGTTAAGAATGCTCTCAGGAGTGATCTCCACTTTTGAGAGAATATTTGCCAAAGGGTTGTGAGCTGTGGTCGTGGCAGGTGCAGGTGTTTTCAGGCTACTGGTGAGGTTGCTTGGGCTGCTGGGAGTTCCTGGAGAAGGTCTTGATGCAGGACTGACCCCTGGTGGAAGAAAGGTGAAGTCAGTACAATGCAGTGGTCAAAACCAATGACAGCAATTAACAGGATTTCTTTTGTGACATCTACAAATGATCTGAAAATCTGGTTAAAGTTTGCCTCATCAGCTTAGAACATCCTTAAAACAAGTACTAAGTTACTTTCATGAGTACATATATATATATATATATATATATATATATATATATTCATTTGTTTGCAGAACCACAGGAGGACCAGCAGAACAGGCCACCTTTTCCCTGTCTCTCTTCTCTTGCAAAAAATACCCTAAAAAAAATAAATGAGATTTTTACAAGCAATCTCATTTACATACTTACACTTTAAAATGTGAAGCTGATTCTTTAATTGTTGCTGTGCTGTTTTCCTTCTGGGATAAGGTTTCACTATAGCCTAGACTGACTGGGAACTCTGCAGCCCCAGAATGTCCTAGAACTCACTGTGATCTTGAGCCTGTGCTCCTGAGCCTCAGGAGCCCTGGGTTTTAAGGCATGTGCCATCATGCCTGGCCAGGGCTGATTCTTTTTTTTTTTTTAATTTATTTTTTTAATAAATATTTTATTTATTCATTTTCAAGGAGAGATACAGAGATACAGAGAGAGAGAGAGAGAGAGAGAGAGAGAGAGAGAGAGAGAGCACGCACCAGGGCCACCACCACCTTGTGGGTCTGGCATATTGGGTACTGGGGAATTGAACCCGGGGCCTTAGGCACTGGCGCCAAGTGCCTTAACCGCTGAGCGATCTCTCCAGCCCCAGGGCTGATTCTTAATGTAGGGAAAAGATACATAAAGATAAAAGAAAAACATCTAATTTCTTTTTTTTTCCTGTGATAGATCCTCTAAGCCTTGGCTGACCAAGGCTACTGATTTCTTTTAAGATGATTTCACTACTGATTTCTTTTAAGATGATAAAAACCATGAGCCAACATTTTACAAAGAAACAAATAAGTAAATGAAAAAATTAACTAACCACTTATTAAAATCAAAGAATCCAAGTGAAACAAAACTTTACAAGGTTTAATGTGAGGGTGAGGAACATGAAACTTTCAAGTACTAGGTACAAATACTGCACACTTCAATAACAATTTAGTTCTAACATATGAAAAGACTTTACAACCTCCAAGCTGCTTTTTTTAATTTCAAAATGTTTTTATCTATTTATGAGTGAGAGGGGGAGTGGAGAGAGAGAGGGAGGGAGTGGAGAGAGAGAGAGAGAATGAATATGTATGGGCACACCAGGGCTTCCAGCCACTGCAAATGAATTCCAGATGCATGGATCACTTTGGATATCTGGCTTTATGTGGGTACTAGGGAAGTGAACCCAGGTCACTAGGTTTTGCAGGCAAGCACCTTAACTATTGAGCCATCTCTCTAGCCCTAGATTTAATTTTTTAAAATATATTTATTCATTTTCAAGGAGAGAGAGAGAGAGAGAGAGAGAGAGAGAGAGAGAGAGAGAG
>PVHP010032473.1:0-20255 GCA_004024765.1 Zapus hudsonius | reverse complement strand
ACACACACACACACACACACCAGCAAACAGGCATGAGGCAGAGAAAGATTTCCTTCCTCTTTATATAGCCTTAGGGCAGGGTCTTGCAACCCTTTCCCAGACTTATTGATTTCCAGAGTCTGGAATTTCCTTCCTGCACTGCCTTCCCAGGAAGGGATTTTTGTTTCTAGCTAACATGACTTCCTGAATCCCTTAAACCTCCTTTCTCTCTTCAACTCAGAGGAAATCTATAAAACACTCAAAATTAGTGGACTACTAACAGATTAAGTTGACAACAAAAAAGTATCACACTGAGCTAGAGTGAGACTGTACCTTAAAATATTTATTGATTTACAACAGAGAGAGAGAGAGAGAGAGAGAGAGAGAGAGAGAGAGAGAGAGAGAGAGAATGGGCACCCCATAGCCCCTACTACTACAAAGGAACTCAAGATGCATGTTTCACTTTGTGCATCTGGCTTTCCATGTGTATTGGGGAATTGAACCTGGGTCATTAGGCTGTGCAGGCAAATCACCCACTCATTCTTAACTATTTTTCTCTCAGCTCATTTTCTGGAGCCCATGCTTCTCTGTTCCTGTTTCCTCCTTGCATTGGGAATAAGTCACCTCTATACACTTACTTTGCCTTACAAATCATTCAGACCATGGAGTATGAAAGAGAGAATAGACATTTCAGCAGGATGAGTCTTAACTGAAGTAGAAGTTACTGAACTCTGAAAGAGCAGTCACATGAACAGGAGGCTATCCTACTCATTCATAAGAGCCATTTTTTAAGATTATTTATTTATTTATTTATTTGCAAGCAAGGGGAAGAAAGATGGATAGATAGCATGCCAGGGACTCTAGCCACTAAAAATGAACTCCAGATGCATGCACCACTTTGAGCAGCTGGCTTTACATGGGTACTGGGGATGGAACCCAAGTTGCTAGGCTTTGCAAGCAAATGTCTTAACTCCTGAGCCATCTCTCCAACACAAGAACCATTTTTGCCATGATACACTATATATAACAATGTCAAATGATTAGTTCATTGGTATTAAGTACATTCACATCGTCATGTGACCTGTCATTACTCTCCACCTCCAGAACTTTTTCACCTTCCCTAACTGGACCCATAAAATACTGACTTCCAACTCCACCCTCTCTCCAACCTGGGCAATGACCACTCTACTTTCTGGTTCTATATTCTTATAGAGTAGCTTTGTTTTGTGCTTTTCAGAAGAACAAGCTTAGGTAAGCCATAAAGGTTATGGTGTCCTGTGTCCATGGGTAGGTAGACCCATTCGTTCATGGGTGGACCCACTGCTGGTGGGCAGTTCGCTGCCTGCCTGGAGCTATGGAGTGATGAGACTGAATGACCATCTGTAAGGGTGCCAAAGAAGAGAAGAAGCTGTACTAGAAGACATCCTTACCTCCACAGCCATGAGCTCCCTTCTGACTTCTTAATTCTTTAATCCCATGAAAAGGAAACTTGGACTGAGGAATATGGAATGTATTTATTCTAAACACTTTGGGTAAGGCATTGCAGTCAGCCTGTCCAGGCATGAGCCTGTCCAGACAGTTAAAGTGAAGTTCAAGGATAATAATGTTGATAAAATACAGCCTTTGGATTAAAACCTGAGTCCCATAAAAGCAAGAATGGTCAGTGTAGGGTTGTGGTGAGTGTGGGTGGTGGTGTCTATGGCAAAGATCACAGACAGAAATCCTGTAGACAGACTCAGCTTGTACTTGTCTTGTTTGGCCTGCATGAGGTATTTTCAAATGTGATTAGCTGGAGAATTTTAAAATCTAATTTCTGATTTCATATGAAAAATCTGGCAGCACTGGCCTGAAGTCCTCCCTGGAGAAAGAAATAAAGCGTCATTTCCGTACAAGGGGCACTTAGGTTTGCAACTCCTGCTCTTTGGGATTTCAGAGCCATCTTCTAGGATACATTTAACAAAATGTGAAAAAAAAATTAACAATAGCTTGAAAATAACTTTAAACAAATAGAGGAAATCTTCAAAAACAAACAG
The DNA here is from genome assembly GCA_004024765.1 of Zapus hudsonius. NCBI lineage: Eukaryota > Metazoa > Chordata > Mammalia > Rodentia > Dipodidae > Zapus > Zapus hudsonius. Next base: position 18,243 of record PVHP010032473.1, on the reverse strand, counting down.
ACACCATGGGTGTTACAAAAAGAAAGGCTAAATTTCATCAAGTAAATTTACAAATTTTTAAAACAATAGAAATAAATATCTGAGGAGAAAAGGTCAACCAGAATGTATTTTGGTAGTACTTGTAACATTCCTCAATATATTCAGTCTGAACTCTGTTTTCCCATAGAACTGATCACCATTTTGCTTTAGTTATTTTTATATACTATTCATTATAGGCTAATAAATATTATATTCGTAGGGTTAGTTGTTCCTGAGTATTTATCTTCTTTTTTTGCTCCACTACATTAACAAGAGTCAACTTTTTTCATCTGTTTTATTTATAGTTGTATTTCCACAGTTGAGAATAGTTTGTGACCCAAGAGCAGATATCCAATGACTATGTGTTAAGTGGATGAATTAATAAACGTAGTATGTACAACATAGAATTGGACCAGCCATTGTGGGGTGGTAGAACTCATAAGTCTCTCTCTGTCTCTGTCTCTCTGTGTTTCTCTCTGCTTATATATATTTGCAAGCAGAGAGAAACACAGAGACAGAGAGAGTGAGTGCACCAGGGCCTCTAGCCCCTGTAAACAAACCCCACTCCAGACATGTACCACTTTGTACATCTGGTTTTCTGTGGGTACTGGGGAATTGAACCCAGGTTGTCAGGCTTTGTAGGCCTTAACTGCTGAGCCATCTCTCTGGCCCCAGGAAAATCTTAGAAAGAAGATATGTTCAATACAATATTGGAAGGGAGGGTAAGATTTGTGAGGCAGTAGCCAGAAGCCTATTCAGAGCAGAGGGGAGGGCAATCCGTGTTAGAAAAAAATTAGCATCAAACTACTGTTGGGTGGCATCTTATGAAAACTTTCCATCTTTCATTCCATAGTCAGGACAAGTTTTTAATAAGGCAATATTCTGTTAGAGCAAGTCATTCTGCTTTCGGATGCTTAAGATGAATTCATAGGATGTGGTAGTTGGGGCTTGCAGAGCAACGGAAAGAAGTCTTGGAGATTTTACAGCTTAATAGCTTGGAGTATCACTAACAGGAATGGGAAGTCTGGAGACGGGAGGCAGCTTCTCCAGGTTTGGATCACAAGTAACAGAAATACAGTCTGAACTCCTATGAGCAAAAGAAGTTTTATTGGCTCATAAAACCAAACTGCAAAGAGAGAGTAGGTGTGACAGATACACTTGGCAACAAAACCCAAAGTTCGTCACATATCTTGTTGTGTCTCTCTGAGTTCACTTCATTTGCGAAGCTGGACTCTTTCTGCCAGCATCTCCCCAGCTCACACATCCCTCTTGACCCCAGACAACAGAACTTGCTTGCTTAGTGCTAAACAGGAGTCACGTTGTTGTTTTGATGTTTTAAAGTTAGATAAATAGAACGAAGCTGAGATCATGGAATCTCAAGAGAGTCGTAAAGGTCATCTGATCTACAACCTTATCCAGTGCATTAATCATTTTGGGTGATATTCCCAACAATAATCTTCCAGAAAGCACTGAAGCCTCTTACGTCATCCTCAAGCACTCAATCCCATTGTAAAAATGTTCGTAGTTGACACAGAGTTGTGACCTTCCTTCCACCAACCAATGATGACTTTCAGAAATTTCTACCATTTTGCACATAATTTAGCAAAGGTTAGAAAACTGATCATGATCTACAGAGAGTCTCTTTTATGCTAAACCTCAATTTTATTTCATTATTTCTCATGTGGCATAGACCTTTTCAGTGAATTCTTTTAACATCCAACAAGTATTTATTGTACACTTGCTTTGTAGCAAGCAGTTATCTAGATATTGGGCGGGGGAGAAATAGTAAGAAAAATGGATTCTTAGCCAGGTGTGGTGTCTCATGCCTTTAATCCTATGACTTGAGAGGCTTAGGTAGGAGGATCACTATGAGTTTGAGAACAGCCTGGGCTACAGAGTAAATTCTAGGTCAGCCTGGGCTAGAGTAAGGCCCTGCCTCAAATAGTGAGAGAAAGAAAGAAAAAAGAAAGAAAGAAAGAAAGAAAGAAAGAAAGAAAGAAAGAAAGAAAGAAAGAAAGAAAGAAAGAGAAAAACAGGTTCTTGACCTAAAACAGCATGAGTTCCAGGAGGAGAGATAGATATTGTATATGTAATCCCACAAAAGGGTTATTTACATGTGTCTCCTTAAATTTCAATGGCACTAATTGAATATAAAATGCTTTATTTTTGGTCTCTCTGTGGTGGTTTGGGTCTGGATTGTCTTCCAAAGGTCCGTGTGTAGAAGGCTTGGTCCCCAATTAATGGCACTATTTTTTTAATATTTTATTTATTCATTTTTCAAGCAGAGAGATAGATAGATAGAGAGAGAGAGAGAGAGAGAGAGAGAGAGAGAGAGAGAACAACAGGGCCACCACCTTGTGGGTCTGGCATATGTGGATACTGGGGAATTGAACCCGGGGCCTTAGGCACTGGAAGCAAGTGCCTTATCCACTGAGCCATCTCTCCAGCCCCTAATGGCACTATTTTGAGGTGGTATAAATCTTAGGAGTTAGAGCCTATTTGGAGGAAGTAAGAGTACATTGGGAGCCTGGGTTTCTCTCTGCCTACTTTCTGGATGCTACAAAATGAGCATTTTGCTCTACCATGACCTTCTGCCATAATGTTCTGCCTCACCACAGGCCCCGCAAGTCCAGAAACAAAGGAGCCAGCCAACCACAGGTTCATGAGCCAAAGTAAATCTAACTTTCTTTAAGTTGATTTTTTTTCAGGTATTTTGTCATAGCAATGGCAAGCTGACTCACACGGGCCAACTGGAATAGTAGTAGGTGGTTAAATAATCTACACATTCTTTAACACAGTTTTCAAAAGGTCGAGTCCTTCTCTTGAGTATGAACTTGATATATGATTGGCTTTTAGCAAATGGGGGGAAAATTAGTGATAGACTACAACCTCCCACATATCCTACGGGTCTCTCTTTCTGGCTGACTTCATTCATAGCTTCCAGCTTTTCTTGGCAGAACTTCAGCATTCCTGACACTTTACCAACCTTCCTGAGGTCTCCCTTGCATATTTGGCTCTACTCCTTGCACCTGACAGAAATGTGAACCCATAAAATCCCTAGCCCAATTCACTTAGAATGATACCTTAGTGAATGCCAATGGTCTATGCCTCCTGGGCCTCATACCACGTATGAGTCTGGACTGGTCCTCTGCCTTATTTTAATCAATAATCCGTAGTGAAATTAAACAACGTGTTCTGGGCACAATCAAGAGTCCAAGCTATTGTATTTTTTCAAAACCAGCCATTATAGCAAAGCAATTACCCCGAAACTCCCATGCTATCCGAGAGCCCGTGCCAACTCTGTGGAAAAGTCACATGAAGGATCACCGCAGAATTCAACCAACAGCAAGAACAGAGGCTCCAAATGAAAGTCAGCACAGAGTTGCCAGCTAGGGGAGGCAGCCAGTTTGGAAGTGGATGTTCCAGCCACACTTTTCTCCACTGGCCTCTTCCCAGTTGCAAATAAATACAATGGTGATTATTTAAGACATCAAGCTATGGGGCTGGAGAGATGGCTCAGCTGTTAAGGCACTTGCCTCCAGTGCCTAAGGCCCCAGGTTCAATTCCCCAGGACCCACATAAGCCAGACCCACAAGGTGGTGGCCCTGGTTCTCTCTCTCTCTCTCTCTCTCTCTCTCTCTCTCTCTCTCTCTCTCTCTCTCTCTCTCTCTCTGCTTGAAAATGAATAAAATATAAAAAAAAGACATCAAGCTATGAAGTGCTATTTTCCATCAATGGTTCAAACACTCAGTTCAAGTCATTTTTAGTGGAGAGGCTTTAGCAGAAACACGGGCATGGCACCTCAGAGGAAGTGTCTATAATTCAGTTTCTTCAGCTATGCCAGGGCTGTTGTTGACATTCAGTATATGTCTATATTTTATTTTCCCCATTCATTGAGTTGTTTTAGGAATAAATGAAATAATATACGTAAAAGTAGCTGATAATTCTTTTTCCTGACTCCAAGTAACCACTGTCTCCCCCATGTTTGGCTGAGCTCCAGTAACACTCCTGTCTCGGGCATTGTCTTGATCTTCCAGCTTCATAAATCATCAAACAAAGGATAGGATTAGTTTATCTAGTGAATTCTTGCTGACTCTCAGTGACCACTACTTTCCCACTGGTAAAAAGATTCATTAAATAGTCTTTTCTAGAAAATGGCCAAGCAAAGAAAGCCTGTACATGAAACCTTAAAACTCCTTTTGCTCACTCTTGCATTTTTTTTGTTTCTTCCTATTCTCTCACTTTTCTCCTCCCCATCCTACCCTACCACCTTCCCCACCCGACACTCAGATTAAAGTTTCTCTGACCTCTGTTAGTGAATAAGTGGTTCTATTTGGGTTAAAGAGAAAGGCTTTATTCTGCTTCTTCCCTGCGCTGTCAGAGCACGGAGCAGGGGAATAGCTGAAATCCTAGGTAGGTTTTAAAATTTTATTTATTTATTTTCAAGGAGAAAGAGAGAGGTGGAGAGATAAGAAGGAGAGAGAGAGAGAGAGAGAGAGAGAGAGAGAGAGAGAGAGAGAGAGAGAGAATGAGAATGCCAGGGCCTCCTGTCACTGCAAACAAACTCCAGATAGGTGCATCTGGCTTTCCATGGGGCATTGGACCCAGGCTGCCAGGCATTGCAAGCAAGTGTTTTAACTGCTGAGCTATCTCTCCAGCCCCTAGCTAGGTAGGTTTGGGTGCTCTAAAATGCAAAGGGGACCTAAGTTGCCTCTCTGCAATACAGCCCAAGAGGCAAAACGTAGAAACTAGGTATTGGGCTCTGAAGTCGCAGGGAAGAAGATGAGAGGAACTGCGGATCTCATGACTGTGGCCTAAAGACATCCCCACTGGAGTTTGCTACATCCAGCCCAGTGTGGGCACAGCGTATGTTATTATGAATGAAAACAATGTAGACACAATGCAGGGCAGCATCAGCCCCATTGAGTTTCTGGGGTCCTGGTACCAGGAGTCTTGTGCTCCTGAGGAGGTACTCAGGATAAGCAGAGAGAGCCCCAGACCCAAAAGAAGTAGGCAGTGCTTAAAGGGAGGGATGACCCAGATTAGACCTATGTGCATTGTTAACAACAAAAGACCAAGTAAGAGAGAGAACTTTCTAGCAGATACTAGCAAATAGAAACCAAGCATTCTACCTCCCACCACCCCTACCCCACCAAAGCTAGATATGAAAGCCTTGGTTCAATCCTGGGCAAGTGGAAAATCCCTGATTGGCCACTCAAATCAGAATACGTGCTCATGACAGAAATAAAGTTTATATAAAATAAAGTTTTCAAAATCTGCCTATCTGAGTTTATGGATCAAATGAAGAGCTGAAAAAATAATAAGGAAAGATTAGCACAATGCAAAAGGGAAGGAAGAAAATTCTAGTCGAAGGGAGGAGCCTGTGTCCTGTTGTCTTCAAAGAATTGCTCCAATCGTCTTACATGAAGTTCTAGCTTAAAGAAGTTTGATTTGTAGATTTTATTTTATTTTCAGTTTCTCAAATTGTTTTTTCAAAATATTTGTTTGTTTGTGAGCAGAGAGAGAAAAGACAGTGGGTATGCCAGGACCTCTTGCTACTGCAAAGGAACATCAGATGCATGGGGAAAGCTGGGTGTGGTGGCACACACCTTTAATCCCAGCACTTGGGAGGCAGAGGTAGGAGGATTGCTGTGAGTTCAAGGCCACCCTGAGACTACATAGTGAATTCCAGGTCAGCATGGACTAGAGTGAGACCCTACCTCGAAAAACCAAAAAATAAAATAAAACAAAAATAAACCAGATGCATGGGGCATTTTAAAAAAATATCTTGGGCTGGAGAGATGGCTCAGCGGTTAAGGCACTTGCCTCCAGTGCCTAAGGCACAGGTTCAATTCCCCAGGACCCACATAAGCCAGACCCACAAGGTGGTGGTCCTGGTGCTCTCTCTCTCTCTCTCTCTCTCTCTCTCTCTCTCTCTCTCTCTCTCTCTCTCTATCTCTCTCTATCTCTGCTTGAAAATGAATAAATAAAATATTTTAAAAAATATCTTTATTATCGATAATTAAATACATTGAACAAGCAAATCTTGTGATGGTACCCTCATTTCCCTCCTCTTTGTCTCCAACCCACTGGGGACCCTCCTCGGCACACATACTGGATCTGTCCTTGGAGTAGGGGATTATGAATAGCACAAGAGGTCACCAGTTTTTCCCCCCATTGTGTGTTGTTGCGAGGGGGCAACATCTCTGGATATTCTCCCTCACTATGGCTCTTACAATCTTTCTGTCCCCTCTTCCACTCAGTTCCCTGAATCATGATGGGTGAGTTTTTAGTCTGCTTTATTGTTGAGATCTTAAGTGTCTCTGGATTTAGGCTCTGGATTGTGTTGGGTATCATTGGTGTCTGTCTCCATTAACCTTTCCCAGATTATCTGGCTGTGGTGATAGGTCTCTTGTTTATCTTGCCACTTTCTTATATGTTTCATTTGGGTCCTATATGATAGGCCAGGGTGGTTCATCTCCTGCCAGGATGTCAGCCATCATCCCATGTCTTGATGGTGGAATTGGGTTGTCCACAGTTCTCTCTGACTTCTGAAAAGCAAAAACAGAATCTCCATAAGAGAGTGAGATCAGTATAGGTTAAATGAGACACACATTGTTATTTTGGCAAGATTCTAAAGGGTGTAGCCTCTCTGTAGCTCTCTGGTAGTGGGAATTTCCCCTTGGAGCCTGGGGTTCTTGGTCGCATGGGGTATTTTTTACATTTGGCTTTATGTGGGTATTGGGGAATCAAAGTCAGGTCGTCAGGTTTTGTAGACAAATACCTTTAACTGCTGAGCCATATCTCCAGGCCATAGTTTCTGCATTGTAAATGCTATTAAAGGTTCAACACAAAAATCTATTGAGACAGGTGGTAGCAAAGATGAACTCCATACTCTGTTTATGTAAATAAAGGGCAGATTCTCCAAAGAATAATAACACTTACTATTTTGCAGAATACACTATGTGACTGCTATAGCAAGGAATTGGCATGTTCAGAGAGGATGGAACAAGAGAAAAATGTAAAGGCAAAAGAGGAGAAAATTATTAAACTACTTGGATACTAACTTGGATACAGAGTTTATTGGTTTTGGAGAACTCAGGCAGAAACTGGTATTGGTTCACCGGTAGAGGTGCTATTGCTGGGCAGGTAACTTATGTAGATAATCTTGCCTGACTTGTTATAATCGTTGAGCATATTAAAGATAAACTCTGTTACAAAAATATATACATAAGTGAGCACAGTATGGAGTGGCTGAAAAAATGAGACTGAACCTTCTGTGGGACTTTTAGCAAGTCCTTGAACGAGTACACTTACCTTAGACATGAACCCTGTCCTAGTCACCTTTACATTGGTGGCTCAAAACACCTGACCCAAAGTGGCTGATGGGAGGAAAGAGTTTATTTTGGCTTAAAGTTTTGAGCAGAAGCTTTATGATGGCAGGGAAAAGACGGCAGAGCAGAGGCTGGGCATAACCTCCTTGCCATAGCAGGTGGAAAACAGCAGCAAGAGAGTGAGCTGAGCTCTGGCAAGGTACAGCAGGCTACCACACCCCAAAGTCCATACCCAGCAACACATCTCTTCCAGCAAGGTTTCGCCTCCCCAGTTGCCACCAGCTAGGGACCAAGCATTGAAAACACATGAGTTTATGGGGACATCTGACTCAATCACAAACCCTCCCCTTCATTATTTTTCATCTATAGTTTTTTTTTTTTTTTTTTGGTATTTTTGAGGTAGGGTCTCCCTCTAGTCCAGGCTGACCTGGAATTCACTATGTAGTCTCAGGGTGGCCTTGAACTCATGGCTATCCTCCTACCTCTGCCTCCTGAGTGCTGGGATTGAAGGCGTGCGCCACCATGCCCGGCTCATCTATAGTTTTATTTGAATTCAACAAGAATTATTTCATAGTAGCTTCGACTTTCACAACTCCATGCTGGTGTTGGCCTGACCCAACCTGGCATAGCACTTGGAGACTTTAGATGTTAGTATGTTTGTTTTTCACTGGTACAACAAATATCCAAGAGAAATGACTTGGAAGGAGGAAGGATGTCTTTTGGCTCATGGGGAAGAGATTTCAGTCCATGATCTGCAGGCTCCATTGTTTGGGGCTGTGGTTGAAGTAGAAGGGTGTAGAGTGGGGAGCTGTTCACTTCAGGGTGGCCAGGAAGTAGACAGGACAGAGAGGAAGGAAGGGACCAGGGACAAGATACCTTTCAAAGTCACATCCACAAGGACTTACTTCCTCCTTATAGGGCTATCAAATTATGAAACCATCAGTACATTAATCCATGAATTAGGCCAGACACTTTATGATTCAGTCACTTTTTTAAAGATGCAAAGTAGTTTATTTTTAAACTTCTAAAATTTGAAAACAAAATAGCTCAGATTAAATAATAGTTTTCCAAAAGCAAATGTGCTCACGTGGAGCTTGTTTTTTTTTGGCTACAATACAAAAACAACTTGCTAATAACACCCCTAGTGGGCACCTGCTGGTCTGATGACCTGTGAGTAGATGAATTGATCAAACCTCAGCGGGTAATGTCCCGTTTTTTCTTGGTAAGGGTTTTTAAAACTTTTAAGATACTGTTCTGCTGTTACACAGACAGGCAGCTTCATTCCGAACGTCTCCTGGGAGGCATCCACCATGTACAGGAAGCCGTCTTCATCCCTTTCACTCTCATACGCCTCAGATGGGCATGCTGTGCCTGTTCACCAGGAGAAAGAAGGCTTGATTGGCATTGAGCTTTAGGCACCTCCTATTAAAGAGAACAGTGTGAAGATGTTGAAATATGGACACAGCAGGGAACATGGAACCCACCCCACCCTAATGGGGGTATTACTGTATCACAACTCTAAATGGTGGTTCTGCCAAAGTTGAATGGGAAATTTCCCATGAAAAATGGGAGAGCTGGGCATGGTGGCTCATGCCTACAGTTCCAGAAGTTGGGAGGCTGTGGTAAGAGGCTCATTGTGAGTTTGAGGCCAGTCTGGGACTACAGAGTGAGTGCCAGATCAGCCTGGGCTAGAGCGTGACCTTGAAAAACCAAAAAATAAAATAAAATAAAATAAAATAAAAATCTAATACAATCTAATCTCAGAGAAAAGCTGATGCAATGTGTCCAAGTACTCTTACTAATTTTGCTGGACATAGCTTTAGCAGAATAACATTTTGGGGATCGGTGGGGGAGACAGGGTCTTAAAACTATAGGCCTAGCCCGTAATTAGCAATAATCCTGCTTCGGCTTCAAGTGCTAGAACCAGCATCTAAACAGCCATGATGAAAGACTCAGAGTGGTCCTAACGTCAAGAGAAATAGGAAACCTGTCATTAGGCTGGCAGACTTTAGTCAAAACTGAAGACGAAGGCTGGAGAGATGGCCCGGCGGTTAAAGGCACTTGCTTATAAAGCTTGATAGCCTGGGTTCCATTCCTCAGTACCCACGTAAAGCCAGATGCACAAAGTGGTGTAGGTGTATGCATCTAGAGTTCATTTGTAATGGCAGGAAGCCCTGGTGCACCCATACTCTGTTGCTCTGTCTGCCTCTTTCTGTCTCTCTCTAATTATCTTGATGCACTCACTCATGCAGACGTGGTCAGGTTTGAGGAACTTGGTGTTATCCAGGAAGGGCAGCTGCTGCTTGGTGGGTTGCTGCTCTCCGATGAGCCAGACATCTTCTACTCTTTGCTCTGAGAACATCTCTATCCCCCTTTGTTGTGTGAAACAAGGTCTTATGTAGCCCATGCTGGCCTTGAATTCATTATGTAGCTGAGGATGTCCTTGAAGATCTGCTCTCCGGTATTGGGATTTACTGACCTGCACCACCATGCCTGGCTTGGCTTATCTATATCTTCAACAGTTCTACTATGTTCTTTGCTACGCAGGCAAAAATAAGCCAAGTCCAGGGCTCACTCAGGGCTCAGTAACCGAAGCTGTGGTGCTGTTTGAAGGTCTACTCCAAAGGCATGGTGTGGGGCAGCCACCCCCCTCACTTGGTGACAGCTGCTCCGGCTCCAGCCTCAATCACTTTTCAATGATCAGACCCACCATCTGGGGACCAAGTCTTCATCATACGAGCCTTTTACAGGCTACTTTGCATCCAAACCATTGCAAAGTATCTGTCCATTCCATGGTGGCCCTGTTCAGAGAGCATTGCTTACCTGACTACCGTATTTGTAATAGACTACTAATGGTGGTTAGCAAATTAGTAATTCTCGGGGTACAACTGACACTGAGGGTTCACAAAGTCAGCAACCTGGAGACTTTTTCACACTGAATACAGCAGTAAAGAGAGGCAATCTGAAGAGGGGGGAGAAGAAGCAGTGAGCCAGGGAGAGCAGTGTCAGAGACCCTAGACAGTGTCAGGGATGCCTAGAGAGGAAGCAAGAGGAATTGAGGCTTTCCTCACTGTGGTGGCATTTCTTCAGAGACCCAGCTGTGTTTCTGCCCTTGGATCCTGAGATGCCCCCATATGTACTTACCCTCTCCCCACATCCCTCTCGGGGAGGCTAGGTCATGCAAGTCTCCTTACTCGGCAGTGAAGGGGTTCTATAGTGAATAGAATAATGCCCAAGCAGTACCCACAAGTCTCCAGTTAAGATTATCCCCATTTCACCAGGCCTGCTGTGACTCAGCAGTTTTTTTTTCTCAGACTTTTCAGAAAAGTCCTGGGAAATCTCAGAAAACTGCTATACTCTTTTCATTTCCCAGTAAATGATGTTGACCGTATCTGTCATCTCAGGGCACACACAATCCAGTAAGGCATCTAACACATGAGGATTTAGTGATGAAGACAGACCTAGTCTCTACTTGCCTGGAGTTGCTAGCTCTTGGGGAAACACAAGCCATTAAATGGAGCATTATAATTCCCTCAAATGCTACTTAGACCTGAAAGAGACAGCACATCAGACAGGCACATGGCCTGTCAGGGGGAGTTTCTAGACAGGGGAGGGTCACACAGCAGTGGAAGAAGTGACTCGTGAAGAGAGAGCACAATCCTGAAATAAAGTCATCGCCTATGCAGTGCTTACTGTATACTATAGAAAAATGTGCTAAGCATTCACCATATACGAACTCATTTAATCTTACCAGTCTAAATACTATATTATACCAGATTAATAAATATACATACACAAAGAGTGGTCAGGGAAGCTGAGATTCAAATCCAGAGGGTTGGACAATGGATGTTTATTTATTGTTTGCACAGCTACAGTCTGGCCAAAGTATGTACTGTCGGTCTTCCCTCACAGCTCCTTGGAGTCCATTTTTATTTCCAAAATGTGAATGTCTTTAGGCTTTGAAGTGTATGCAGAGTCAATGTCAAGATGCATAAAAGGAACACTTTTAAGCAATTCTGCCATGTTATCACACCCTAGAAAATAAGGAGCGGCCACCTCATTATTATCTGCAGTGACCTCTACACTTCAGGGAGTAGGGAAAGCAAATAGGGTCATTTCAAGGTTGTACCAGCTGCCAATTGAAATCACCCCATTGAGGGAAACTCCAGAGGAAAGTTGCTGGGTGACAGGAAAAGCCTGTTTACACTCAGTTCTCCTTTTTGGTAAAAATCCTTTCACATGGATTTTTCTTTTCATATTTTTGAGATTGCTTTTGTAATTTCATCAGAAAATGTTTATTTAATTTATCTAACAAAATGTACAGTTGAGGTTCCTTGTAAAGCTGTCATAACCTCCAGCACAAAAGTGCAATTACTGGAGTTTGGCTGGTATTTGATTACACTGTATTTTGCACATACACACAAAAAAGGAGTAACTTTTTCCCCAAAAAGCAATGTACATTTACATGTTTTCCAAAAGTGCACTTATAATTAATTTTGTGCTTTTTGAAATAAGGTTTTCCTATATCTCCCAGGCTGGCCTTAAACTTACAATTCTCTGGCCTCAGCCTTCTGAGGGCTGGAATTACAGATATTTTTATAACATATTCAGCTGGAGGTTTTATTTAGTTCTGTTTTTTTCTTCCCTCTTTGCATTTATTTTCCTTTTTCATCTCCTTTGGCTCACATCTGTGTCACTATGAGTGACTCTGTTCATTTTCTTTGGGAAACTTTATAGTATTTAAGAGATAGTGGACTGATTTGTGCATTTGAATTCACAGAGGAATAATGGGTCTGTTTTCATTTTACCTTTCACCTCTCTTAATATTAACCATGTGGCAGTCATTACAGTGACTTACAAGTATCCAGCACTCTTCTGACACATGACAAGACTATGTCTCTCCCCTCTCTTGAAGCTGTATATGGTCATGTGACCATTAGTCAATAAAATATGAGTAGTGATGTGAATATATTAAGAGCATATATAAGCCGGGCGTGGTGGCGCACGCCTTTAATCCCAGCACTCAGGAGGCAGAGGCAGGAGGATCACCATGAGTTCAATGCCACCCTGAGACTACAGAGTGAATTCCAGTTCAGCCTGGGCTAGAGCGAGACTCTACCTCATAAAAAAAACAAAAACAAACAAACAAAAAAAAGAGCACATATAGGTCCTCCTAATAGTGACAATAATTTCTTAGTGGAAAATAATGAGTGGTGATGAAAATGTGGAGAAACTGGAACCTTCCCTTATTGCTGGAGGTAATATAAAATGGTATAGTCACTGTGGAAAACACTTTCATTGTTTCTCATTGAATTAAACATAGAATTGACTCTCTCTCTCTCTCTCTCTCTCTCTCTCTCTCTCTCTCAATCTCTGCTTGAAAAATGAATAAAAAAGGGCTGGAGAGATGGCTCAGTGGTTAAGGCACTTGCCTCCAGTGCCTAAGGCCCCAGGTTCAATTCCCCAGGACCCACATATGCCAGACCCACAAAGTGGTGGTTCTGGTGCTCTCTCTCTCTCTCTCTCTCTCTCTCTCTCTCTCTCTCATCTCTGTATCTCTGCTTGAAAAATGAATAAATTAAAAAAACAGAATTGAACTATGACCATGTGACCTAGCAATTCTGCTTCTAGGTATTTGCCTGAAAAGTATTCAAACAAATGTTTATACACAAATATTCATAGCAACTTGTTCATCACAACCAGAAATAGGAAAAAAATCACCTTTTAACAACTAATGAATGGATAAATAAAATGTGATATTTATATATGCATCTATATAATGTAATAGTATTTATTCATAAATAGAAATGAAGTACTGATAAATATACAACATAGATAAAACATAAAAATGTGCTAAATGAAAAAAGTTAAACAGGAATGGTACACAATGTATGATTCCATTTATATGAAATGTCCAGAAGAGGCAAAGCTGACTATGGTTGCCAGGAACTGGGCAAAGTGGGAACAGAGTGTGACTGCATAATAAGGAGGGTACTTCTATTTGGGTTCTGAAAATTTAGTGATGGTTGCCCATCACTGTGATTATAATCAATGTCACTAAATTATACACTTTGGCAATAATGATAAAGTATGTTCCGTGTACTATATCACCACACATTAAAAAAGAATATATACATGCCTAAGCACACATAATTCTCCAGAGTGATTACAGAAGCATGATCTGATGAGGAGCATTCATCACCCTGACTGATACTAGCCTGGCTAAGGAAACAAAACATTTTTGCTAAGTCATTTGTTGTAGCAGCATAACCTAACCCATCCTAACTATAAATTATTGTATTGTTGTTCACCTAACATTTTCCTATTGCTCTTTTGTGTCAGACAGTGGTAAAACAATGATAAAATGTCTCAAGCAGCTTACAAACTAGCATAGGAAATAAGCATGTAAACCCCAAGATGCTGTTCAGTATGATGGCAGCATAACTGAGGTATATATGAGTTACAGTGAAAGCACATAATGGAGATTATGAGTTACAACAAAAGCACATAACAGAAGTAGATTCTGAGTTACAGTGGAGCACATAATGCAGGAGATTGTGAGCTACAGTGGCTGGAATGACCAGTTCCATACTAGAAACTCAGAGAAGGCTACCCAAGAAAGCAAAGCTTATATTAAAATCTAAAAGATGTGTAAAGATTTGTCAGGTAGAAGAAAGGAGAAGTTCACTTTGGGCTAATAGGAGAGCCTGCCCTTTATACAACAATAAAGACTTACTACAGCTTGGCATGCAATCAGAAAAGTCAATACTAGATAACAAAGTATAAGAAGGTGAATACTGGAGATGGAAACAGAGAAGTTGTCAAGGGCCTGGAGTTTGGACTAAACCTTGTGGCCAGTCCTTTCTGATCCTTCCATTCATTTCACATCAGGAGAATGAAAGGGTCAACAGTACTCAGGGCTCCAACACACTTGGCCACAGCTGGCACACCTCAGTTCACCACCACACAATTAGGAGATGTCTTTTGGGAAAGCTCTACCATAGGTACAGGAAAGGCCTTGATTAAACGTAAGCTAAGAATCAATATGTCATAAACCCTCATTCTGAGTCATAGTTTGTAAAACTGGTTAGTATTAAAAAATCAGAGCAAGCCAGGCATGATGGCACGCACCTTTAAGCCCAGTACGTTGGAGGCAGAGATAGGAGGGGATCATTGTGGGTTCAAGGACACCCTAAGATTACATAGTGAATTATAGGTGAGCCTGAGCTAGCCTGAGCTAGACTGAGCTAGGTGAGCCTACCTGAAGAGAGAGAGAGAGAGAGAGAGAGAGAGAGAGAGAGAGAGAGAGAGAGTCAGAGTCAGAAGGATCTGGAAGGAGGCCATGGAAATAACCCATAGTGAGATGACAGGGTCCCAAGTCAGAGCAGTGGCCATGAAATTTTGGAGTGGCCAGATTGAAGATGTGGTTGGTTATAAAGTGTAGCCACAGATCTGATTGATGGCCTGGATATAGATGGGGGAGGAGCAATTTAAAATGGTCACAGCCTTATGATTGGTAAGGCTTATGCAGGGGCAGAAGAAGGGAATGAGTATGGGTGCTTAAATCAGAGTAAATATGGACTCGGGGAGAAGACTGGGGTAGAGTTAAAGATTTTTGGGTGGGGGAGGATGCATGGACCGATACAGGAGATAGTTAAAGTACAAAGAAAGGATGAGCTGGCTGAGTGAGGATGTAAGTGAAGAAGGAAAAGGGCTGGGCTGCTGAGATGGCTCAGCGGTTAAGGCACTCGCCTCCAGTGCCTAAGACTCCGGGTTCACTTCCCCAGTACCCACATAAGCCAGACCCACAAGGTGGTGGCTCTGATGTGTTCTCTCTCTCTCTCTCTCTCTCTCTCTCTCTCTCTCTCTCTCTCTCTTTCTCTCTCTCTCTGCTTGAAAATGAATAAATAAAATATATATATAAAAAAGGAAAAGGGCTAAGGGCGTTTAAGGAGAACAGAGGAAGCGAAGCCTGTGGGAAATAACATTGGCATTTCTTTGATGCCTAATGGGATCTTCTCAATTGACTGAATACTGAGACCTTTGAAAAGACTGACTCTTTAATCTTTCTAAATCTGTCTAAATTATCCATAAAGGCACCTCTGGGAATTCCAGAGACTTGTCCCCTAATACAGGCTGAAACCTTTTCATGAAAACATGTTTAAAAAATTATCCCATTTAAAGTAATTTTAACAAAGCCATAGTTATAGTTATCTCAAACACTTTGGTGTACTGTCATTATCTACTTATCTTTCTACCCCTCCTCACTGTGTGATTCTCAAGGGCCTTTTTCCCAGTAACTGGCACAGTGCCTGGTACACAGTACACATCTGGCATATATGTGTGAATAAATGTAAGTTTTAGAGTTCAATACCAATAGAGTATATTATAACAGTTTTTCAGACCTCAGGTCCAACAGGCTCTCCAAGGTTTTGCAATGCTAAGTGGCCAAGAGGAACACAGTTCTAAATTTAGCAGTGCCCTTCGTAATAGTCAACAAAGAAAGAAATCAACGAAAACCTTTCAGCTCCATAGATGACTCTCACAAATACTAGTGCAAGACGGCATAGAAAGGAATGATATCTTTTTTGAATTTTATTTATTCATTTTCAAGCAGAGAGAGAGAGAGAGAGCGCCAGGGCCACCACCTTGTGGGTCTGGCATATGTGGGTCCTGGGGAATTGAACCCAGGCCTTAGGCACTGGAGGCAAGTGCCTTAACTGCTGAGCCATCTCTCCAGCCCAAGGAATGATATCTTAATCCATCTTGTGCTGCTATATAATAAATGTGAATGGATAACTTACACAGAACATAGATTTCTTTCTTACAGTTCTGGAGGCTGGGAAGTCCAAGGTCAAATGGTTAACATCAGGTGAGGCCTTTCTTGCTGCTTCATCCCATGGCAGAAGTCAGCAGAACACATGCACTAGAGAGAGGGAAGGGGGCCAAACTCATCTTTATCAGGAACCCAATTTCCTAGTGACTACCTTGCTCCATGATAATGGCATGGAACCACTCAAAGGAAGCAGATCTCTCAGGTTCAGATCACCTCTCATGGGTGACCTCTCAACACTGCTGCATTGAAGATTCAGTTTCCAATGTGAACTTAAGGAGACACACTCAAAGCATTGCAGATGTATAACTGCATCTATAATACTCATCATATGAAATTTTAAAACAAGCAAGATGAATGTAGAACTTTAGAAATCTGGAACGTGCACACTTTTGGTGGTTATAGTAATGGGACAGACACATGTGATGGACTTTTAAAGAACTGCATTTATTTAATTATTTATTTGTTTGTTTATTTAATTTGTGGGCGGGTGTTGAGGTATGCTCTTGCTCTAGTTCAGGCTGACTTAAATTACTACCTATTCTCAGGGTGGCCTCCAACTCATGGTGATCCTCCTACCTCTGCCTCCCAAGTGCTGGGATTAAAGGCATGTGCCACCATGCCCAGCTTAATGTGTGACCACTCATTTAACTGTGCACTTGTGATTTGTATGTTTTTCTGCACGCATGTTACATTGCCACAACATTTCACAAAATATTTAAGGCACATGGTGCTCTAAAATGAATGTCAGTGGGTTTCAGAAGAAATAGTAAACTTGGGTGATTTATAGGCTAACCACTCAAAGCTTGCTGGGAATGCAGCTCAGTGATAGAGCACTTGGCTTGAATGCTTGAAGATCTGGCTTCAATCCCCAACACTGCAAAAATAAATAAAGGAATAGGTTTAAGGGACTTCTTGTAGCTGTGCTTTCTGCATGAACTTATGGATGCTATTAAGATCATTATAAAATTGATTTTCTTCTGTGTTTCATGGTATTTTATTTCAACATGGTTCAGGTGTTAGAGTGCAAACCACACAGAACCACTGCCACAATCAGCTGGTGCAAGGTGCGTCACATCTCTGAGCTTCACTTCTCTAAGCTGTGACAAGAGAATAATAAAGGGCACACTGGGGCTCGAGAAATGGCTTAGCGGCTAAGGAGTTTGTCTGCAAAGCAGAAGGACCCAAGTTTGATTCCCCAGTACCCACTTAAAGCCAGATACACAAGATGGTATAATGTGTCTGGAGTTTGTTTGCAGTGGCTAGAGGCCCTGGTGTACTCTCTCTCTCTCTCTCTCTCTCTCTCTCTCTCTCTTTCTTCTTCTTCTTCTTCTTTCTCTCACTTTCTCCCAAATAAATAAATAAATATTTTTTAAAAAGGCACACTGAAGAGTGTGCTTGTTATCGGGTTTATCTCATCCTCACAGCAGCTCTATACTATCATTTTTCCATTTAATAGATGAGAGAGAGGAAGATAGAGGAGAGAGAAAGGTCAACTTGACTGAAATCAAAGAACTGGTAAAAGGTGCAGCCAAGGGACCTTGGGGCAGTCTAACTCCCCAGCCCTGCTTTGAGCAGTTAGGCTGAATCTCTGTAGACTTCATCTGAGGATTAAATGAAGCGATGCACCTAACAGTGCATGACAAATCTGGAATATTTCGTAAATGTTAATTATTAAAACAAGAACTGAGTGGAATCCAGAAACCAAACCATAACAAATCTGAGGTTCACATGAATCACGTAGTATCATCTAAGTCCAAGTTGAAAGCTCAGGCTTGCTGAGTCTCAGGGAATCTATAAACACAAAGGATAGAGGTTCCCCAGGGGTCAGGAATAATTAATATACACAGGACTTACTTTTGCAGTGTGGGAACAGACCAGAGGGGAGGAAAATGAGAACCGCAGAAAGTGCCAGCGTGGAGGTAGGTTGCTGCCAAAGACTACAGAGCGTCCCTCCACCCATCACAGGCTGTGGGGGAGACAGCCTCCCCCTCTGTCCTGTGACTTCAGAGCTGAGGTCATGGAGGCCAGGAGAAAGCCAGGCTCACCTTCAAGAAC